>JBBPCX010067500.1:0-13178 GCA_037974365.1 Hydrocynus forskahlii | reverse complement strand
GGGGAGAGAGACAGAGAGAGGAAGAGAGAGAGAGAGACAGAGAGAGGGAGAGAGAGCGAGAGAGAGAGAGAGACAGAGAGAGAGAGACAGATAGAGGGAGAGAGACAGAGACAGAGAGCGAGAGAGAGGGAGAGAGAGGGAGAGAGAGAGAGGGAGAAAGAGAGAGACAGAGAGAGGAAGAGAGAGAGAGAGACAGAGAGAGGAAGAGAGAGAGAGAGACAGAGAGAGGAAGAGAGAGAGAGAGACAGAGAGAGAGAGAGACAGAGAGAGAGAGGGAGAGAGACAGAGACAGAGAGCGAGAGAGAGGGAGAGAGAGGGAGAGAAAGAGAGGGAGAAAGAGAGAGACAGAGAGAGAGAGAGAGGCAGACAAAGACAGAGAGGACAATGAAACATTACACAATAGTGGAGAGAAAGACAAAAGAGACACAAGAGGCTGGATTAAGGATGAGGAAATATACAGAAAGAGAGATGGAGCGAGAAGGATGAGGCAAAAAAAAAATGAAGCTAATATGAAATTGTCATAATATGTACATTTGTGCTTCATTTCAAACGGTTTCAAGTGAAAGGTCGCACTGTTGGGGCAGACAGTGCGTCATTTATGTTGGTATTGTATTGAACTGGCTTTCCAAAACTCACTCAGTCCAAAAACATTTTTTTCAGAAAATCGTGTTTTACTTGTTTTACCCATTGGAAAGCAATTTTTACAGGAAATATTTTTTTAACTGAAATTTTTCAGTTATTTGTCATTTTTCAATGCCTGTTTCTAAAGTGCAACTCCTGCACATTGTAGTTTGGGCAAATATGTTTAAAAATACAATTAAAACTATTTTTAAGTAAATTGATATTGAATATCACAGAATTATTTACAAGTTTAATATTTATATCCTACTACATGACACAGCATAGAGTTTTTTTTTTTTTATGATCTACCGCCTGGGAGACCTGGGTAAGTAAGTACTGACGACTGTGCGAGTGGACTGAGTGAGTTTTGGAAATTCTCCTAATCTTGTACCATGTATTATGCAGGACTGAGTGAGTTTTGGAAAATTTGCTCTTCAATTTCTGATTGACGAAGTTCACTGGCATCAGCTGTTAGCATCATAGCTAACGATGTAGCTTTATTAACACAGTTTGAGGCAACACATTGTTTTACTTTTTGTTTTTAGCCCTATTTTCAGACCTTACATCTGTTACTCCATACATTTTTCAGCTCATGCTCCAGAGCTCAACTCTAATATATGAGGACGTGTTGCTTTATATTGCCGTTTATCTGTCAGGCGCTCAGTTTTGATGCATGAGTAGCAGAGCCACAGAGCCACAGTATGTTTAAGTTTTTCTTTATAGATAAAGCTGTTACTGATCTAAACAGCACTGATGAGGAGATGTTTAGATTTTGACTCTATAGTCACTTGTTACTTGTCTTTTACTCAGTATTAATGGGGTGATTACATTTGTTACATAATGAAATATGGTTGTTGTAGTTACAGTGCCATAGTAGTTGCGAAGGAATAAGGGAGGAGATAAATAAAGATGGATTACAAACATGTGCGGTGAAAACAACGGCTTGGCGATGTCGTTTGCCGGTATTTCTGTAACACATGTCACAGTAGAGCTAAAAGTTCTGCAGAAGATTTGTTTTACAGTGTTGCACCACATAAGCAGCAAGCAGGTGAATTTCTTTGTTGCATCTGTTCATCCACTATGTCCGTCATGTTTTGTGTGATTTAGTTATGGATTGACTGTCAGATGGTATCTGTGGCAAATACAAAAGGAAAAGAAGGAAAATATAGTTGACAAATCTTTTAGAATGACTTTAGCCATGCTATAATAGAATTTTTTTTTTTTTATTATTATTTTTTTGAATATATTTTTTTTAGTTTTTTTAATTATTTTTTATATTAGTTGTAAAGTGTACTGTTTATTATATCTTGTTGTGTTGTATAGCTTTTAATCTATTGTTTTGCTGCTCTTACCTTTTTAAATTCCACTTTCTGATGTAGCAATGCAAATTTCCCACTTCTGGGACTATTAAAGATTTACCTTATCTGATATAGGCATAAACAGAAAATCTCCAATGCCATTGTGTAGCCGCCGCCCTTAGCAGTAGTAAAGTTGTAGTATACTTGAAGTTCATTTTATTACGTATACTTGAGTATAAGTATAGCAAGTATACGGACCACGCACTTGTAGTGTACTAGAAAGTAAACTAACTTAGTACTTCTTCGGACTAAATTGGAACATTTTTAAGTTTATAAAGTATACTTTATGTATACTTTATAAGGTCATTTTAAGTTTACAAAAGTATATTTTATTCACTTTCTTTATACTTATCAGTATAAGTCAGGTATACTTCACTATACTATTCTTAAGTATATAAATTATAGTATAGAAAAAGTCAACTTCAAGTATACTGCCTCAGTTTTAAATAAGTAAAATAAGTATACTCGTAGTACACCTGAATAAAATACTTTGTGCTAAGGGCGTTCAAAAAGATGCTGTGGTTTTTCACGTAACTCTGAGTTAACATGTGCTAAGCCTCCTTATTAGCACTGTTTTAAGGAGGAAGCCTTGCTAATGCGTGGGAAATGGCCACTCCTAAGCTACTGCGGGGACTAAAGGAACTGGAGCTAATTAGCAACATTAAAACAGCTGATGCTTGTGAACTCTTGGTCAATCAAACAGATGCTCAACTCTCATCCCACATGAGCGTCCAAAACTGCAGCCGAGTGAGAGCCCTTCTTTAATCAACTTGTCACTAAATATATTTTTATAGCTTTCAGCAACAACCACATGCAGGTTGGATAGAACAGATAACCATCTGGACAGACATGCATATGTGTGTCAGCACCAACTGCTAGATCCAACTGTACCAAAGAACTAGCAGCGCAGATTAATGTCCACTGTCCATGCCAAAGAACCAAATGGTTTGAAGGTTGAGGAGGCCAGGCCTTCTTGAAAAGGACAGACAGACGGTTGACGAAAGACGGAGACGGGCATGTCTAAGAGAAGCACATGAGAAAGAGAAGGGCATTGTGAGCTTTCCCTGACTTAAACAAAGCCCAGCTCAGCGCAGTTCTCTTCCTGCCTCCTCAGCAGCTCCGAGCCTACGGTTTAAAAAAGCCCCTGCCACTCCGCACCCTGAGATCCAAACCAGTCTTCCAGCGAAATTACACTCCACCAGCAAAGCCTGCCCACCTACCAGCGACTGGAGCCGAGAGAGCGGCCGAAAGCAGTAGTGAGAAGGTCTGATGGGTATAAAAGAAGCAGAGCACGTCAGGTAAGAAGCATCTGGCTCGTGAGCTGCTGAATAGGTTCTTGGTAATGAGACAAAAGAACCAGCAATTTTTTTTTTTTTTTGCTGATACCTTTAGAATTTTCTTCCTCCAAAGGGAACAACACACCCCTGTTCCATCATGTTTTCTCTCTTATATCTTATATACTGATATACATCGAGGCGGTGACCAAGTGGAACGGCTTAAATTCCGGCTGCAAGGACTCTCTAATGTACGTACTTCAGAGAATCCAGTGATACGTTCAAAGACCAAAATGTGAAAGTGTTTTTAAAAACTAGCTTTGACCGATTTAACATGGACATGATGCCAATTGCAGAGGTCACTAGGGAATCCCTGTTGTGCCACCCAATGCTGACTGCGTGCCATGGCTTATATCCATTGGCTTATAAATGCAACCAAGTTGGAGTAAGTGCAATGCTTACCACAGCGCATACACCTCCAAGATACATCACCAGAAGGGGATTTTCCCGGTCCCCATGCCACGCTAAGACTTGAGTTAGCCCAGATATAGCCATAGTTATATTCCTATAGTTATATCTCTTTTGTACCAGTAAGATATATGAGATGTAAATATGTATATTCTAGCCCCTCTACCCTTAGTTGCATGGGATCTGGGATCTTGCAAAACCAGCTTGCTGGTAAAGAGATGATGTATGCAACATCCAAAACAACCTGAAAATAATAACCTTTTGCAAATTTATTTGAGTCAAATGCTATAAACTTTCTCTCTGTCTTTTCTTCATTCCTCCTGTTTTCTTCTCTGTTGTTTACATTCTCCATGTGCTTTTGTTTGTATCTGTTTCATGCTTTTGTCTCGGCTCCGCCTCCTCATTAGTATTTCGGCCTCGTTCCTGTCTCTTCCCCAGCCCAGGTGTGTCTCATTTGTATA
The DNA here is from genome assembly GCA_037974365.1 of Hydrocynus forskahlii. Lineage (NCBI taxonomy): Eukaryota > Metazoa > Chordata > Actinopteri > Characiformes > Alestidae > Hydrocynus > Hydrocynus forskahlii. The sequence continues at coordinate 8,996 of JBBPCX010067500.1, read as the reverse complement.
GTTAGTATGTCTAACCCGTCTTCACTCTGTTTTTTGTTGGTTCTTACTGTTTTTGCTTGCCGTTTTTGCTCTGTTGCTTTTGATCTGTGGTTTTGGCTTGATGTTTCTGCTCTGTTCCTTTCGCTCTGTAGGTTCACTCAATAGTTTGCACTGTTTTCCCATGTGCTTCTTGCTATTTTTGCCCCCCTCGGTGTTCATGTTTGTGTTTTATACCCTGTTTCCTTTTTCTTTTATCTTGTCTTGTCTCTGTGTTAGTTGAGTGTTCTGTTAGTTTCTCATTTAGTCTCCTGTGTCTCGTTCTTTTGTTAACAGTCCTGTCTGTGATTATGTCTGATTGTGACAAAACTGCTTAAATTCAGAATTTACCAGTGATTCAAATGCTTTAGCAATTTTAATACTGGATTTAAAGGTCTTTCTAAATCCAAAGGCTGATTACCCTTGTCTTCTATGAGTGGACATTGCAAAGTGGATTCACTGGCCTCTTTATTAGGAACTAGTGTAGAGATTGTAGCCCATCTGGTGATGTACAAATTGTCTTTCTAGTCACTCATCAGTCCTAGTCATTCATACATCCTTGTGGCATATGTAGAAAAAAGCCCCAGCAGAAACAATTGTGTCTGAAATTCTTGTATAAACAACACGTGCTACAATGCCTCTACCATGTCAGTGTCACTGCAAAATGTGCAGCCAAGAGCAGCTCTGTGGACCACCGATGATAAAACATACAATCTTCCCTCGCAAAGGTGCGGCTTCAGTCATTTGCAGATTTGTTCTTAGAACCAAACTAATAAACCTCCGCAAACTCACGGAAACCGCAAATGTCTTCCTATTTTTTTGCTTTTTTCATGGCAATATATAATTTTCGATGCATTTTTGTACTATATTATTAAGAAAAATATAATTTACTAATTTTGTAACGTAAATATTAATGTAAATTCAGCTAAATGTCCATATGAAACATAACTATATAAATTATTTGGTACTGTCAAGAGACACAAAGTAACCATTTATTGACTGCTGCCCTGTGATGCGTCTCTGGCAGCTGCAGTTCAGAATTCAGCATCGGGACAGTTTCAGTGTGGAGCGTCTCGAGTGTTTCTCTGAGTGTTCTGCTGTTTTTCGTTTTGTTCTTCTTAAAGCCCTGTATTTTTATTACTGTAAATTAAATTAAAGTATTACTGTTTTTATCTGCTTATACCAAAAAAAACGACAGAGCATACCAAAGAAAATGCACTGCATGAATTACAGTCCAGTCTATTCAGGGGTAACATTGGTAATAATAATAATAATAATAATAATACATTTTATTTATATTGCACTTTTTACAAAAAATCTCAAAGTGCATACAGACAGTGAAAATAACATTATAGTGAAAGACAGCATAAAAAACAGAGAGGAGTAAAAACATTAAACAGTATTTACATTCTAGCACTGCAGGAGTCCAGTGTAAACTGTACAGTACAGAAACGAGTTTACCTTTACATTTTCTTTAAGGGTAATGTATTACGCTGAGTTTAAAATTAAGTTAAAGTATTTTGGGAGCATATCTGGGGGCAGATTTAGGGTTTACACTATAAAAATAGGCCTTTTTAGGCATTTTTACCACATCACAAATATGCGGGTGCTCTTGGACCGTAACCCCCGCGAATTTCGGGGGTCTACGGTATACCATGCCGATACAATTACAGATCCACATTGTCCCGGAAATGAATGTGGGCTTCGGCCCAATCGCAATGACCTCTGGAGCTGCTTTGTATAATGTAACCACTTCAAAACTGCACATGTGGGGTTTCCATTATTTTGTCCCCTCCCCGTGGACAGCCTCAAGTCAGTGGCATATTCTGTCTGTTCCGTCCGACGCACGCTGAAGGTGCTCTGAGAGTTTTAATATCTGGTGCCTTTGCGTCCGTGAACCAGTAAATGAAGTGCCGTTGCCTGGAGCGGTGGACACCATCAGCTCCGAACCGACGATATTCAATCTCGCTCACAATCTCACTGGTCCGAGGCCGGCGTCGGAAATTGCTCCCGTGCTAAAATTCCGGATGTTTGCGCTTGTGGGAAAATCACCACAGGGCAGCGTGACGGTGTCTGTCGAAAAAGGCTCTCTCTCCGTTATGGGGAGGACGGGACAGGTCGCATGATAACCCTCATAATGCCCCCTAACGCTGATAAATCTCTCACTGATAGCGCAGATCCCTCAGGACCCCTCTGCCCTCTGGATCAAGGGCACGTCTAAAACCACATTAAAGCACCACGTGACCGCGCCATGTCCACACGAAGGGCGCACATTTGTCACTCCCGCTGGATGGAGGGCGAGGATGAAAAATGTGCACTTAAGAATCGAAAATAGCTTTGATGCTTTGCGGCCTAGCAGGAAAAAAAGAGCCGCAGTGGTTAGATGTATCTTTTAATGTATGCTTAGAAATGACAAAAGTGTGCTCTGATTCGTTTTTGTTTTCTGTTTTTTTTTAGGAAAAATGATCCAGATATTATTCTGCTGTCTCTGGCTACCTACAGAGCATCGGCAGAACTTCTCGCATCCACCAAACACACGCCACAGGCCATCAGAACTCTGAATGCACATAAATATCCGGCCCCTGCTTAACCAAATATCATTCCAGTGAATAGCCTCACCTTATACTTGTACACATCTCATTATTACACTCTTTCAGTAGGACCTGCACTTTATGTTCTGCCAATACAGACACACTTATGTCCTGTTATTTGATTTCATGATCGTATTATCTACACTTACTCAAAGTGGTTCAATGCGGTTAACTGCCTCTCATGCAATTTCTTACTTACAGTGCAATATTATTCATCCCTTTCACACTAGACCGTTACTTTGCTGTCTGCATTGTTTTGTTTCAGATTTATATCCCATTCACACCATACTGTTACACGGCTGTAATGTATCCTTATCGTATTGTTTCTATCATGCAGAAACTTGCAACTTGCACTTGGTTGAATGTTGCTATATGTTGGACCATCTCGTGGAGAAATGTTGTTCCACCACAGTATGTATGTGTTCACAGCGATAAAGAAACCTTGAACCTTTAGACTTGACTTTCACTTTCCAAATGTCTTTGAATCTGAGGACATCCATGAACCAGCTTTTTTCGGGGAATTGCATGCCCAGCTGTGCCCGAAAGCGAGTGAAGAACCTTAGAACCTGAGGTGGAGGTCCTTCAAACTCCAACCACCGTCTCCTTTCCGAGATGAAAAAGCTGAACAGGTGACAACACACCCTGTGCGTCCGCAAAACTCTCTGCACAGCAGGACGCAGCGCCGCATAATTTCTCGCCCCCCGACAAAAAGTCTTCCGTTTCCCATCCAGGCCCGAGTGCCTCTCTCGAAGCTTGCTGGTGACCTTCATCGCCATGTGTCGCCGTTCTTTAATTTGCCGGCGCCGCAGCAAGAGCGCCAAAGAGAGCCCGGCCCATCCATCACTCCTCACACACTGCGCCGAGAAAGACATCCCACCACCAGCCCTATAGATCTCCGTCTACTCCTAATTTATTTATCTTACTGCGAGAATGGCACGCTCACCGGAATCAACAAGGTCACCCCACGTCACCGCCATCCGCCAAGACCCCGCTCTCCGTGCCCGAATGCGTCAGGAGAAGGAACTTTGTGCATCCCTCAAACATGATTGAATATTTCCAACACACAGACGGGTTTCGGCCACGTTCCCCTCCTCAAATTCAGGCTGGGGGGGGGGGGTTCTGCTGAAGCCTCTTCTCCTGCACTGTTTGGGAAATCACTAAATCTTCTCAAAAAAGGCTCATTTCTACAGAGGTGATTCCAAAATATGTGGGACTAATATAGTAGGAGGTAAAGGAACAATGTCCAGCAGAATCTCTATCAGCAGTAGCTGCATGAACTGAACGCCATGGAGTGTAATTTTGACCCATTTCCCAGTTGAAAAAAAAAATTAACTCAGAACTCATTCGTGATGGAAGCCAAATGGGAGGTGCTAAACTCCATGAATAAACATTTGACATAAATGGACATAAAACCGAGATAGCTCAACAATTACTGCACGTTCACATTACCTGGCGACGAGTTGCTAACATCTCCTGTTTGACGTCTGTGAGCAGTTTCGAGGCATGTGAGCTACCAGCTTGGCAATGGCATCACGATAACCTGCTTCAGAAGCCCATGGAGGTCACAAGGTGGGAATGTGGAAAGGGTCATCCCACAAATAGTTTCCCTGGGAAATCTCTGAAAGAATCAAACAGATTTACGGCTTAAGTTATAAGTGCATTTGACTGAAGGATTCATGAAAGTGTTCTACAAACGTGTGCCGAGGTCCAAAAGCATCAGTCCACCAGTAAGAGTTCTTGTGAGGCACCCTACATGGTTCTCCAAGGATTCTTTAGTAAAGCTAATGTTTTTAGAGCACCAAAAGTGTAATCTTAGCAGAAACCTTTTGGGTGAAACTGTCATTAAGTAATACCATCAACAGGAAGGAATGTACATGGATGTACTTTTTTTTTTTTGCACACACAACTCTCACTGCTAAACTAAAGTACCCGTCAAAATACTGTATTCATCCAGACTGTAGCTATTGTTGATTGCACAGAACGTTGTCTTGTCTTGTCTAATTGTATTGTTGTGGTGCTTCTTGCACACTTTTCTGTTTGCACTGTGGTGGTGCACTGTTCTGTTCTGTTCTACTCTTGTGTTGCACCATGGAGGCATGTTGTCTAATTTCACTGTGTAGTGTGTGTATGATCAAAATGACAGTAAAACCTACTTGACTTGACTTGACATGGACTGCAGCAGAGTTTTAGGTAGGAGGTGCATCCCAGAGTAACATCTAAATGAATGCAGTACCCCAGGTTTTCCAGCAGCGCATGGTTGACCCTGGCAGGTTCACTGGTTGTACTTCCTTGGTCCACTTTAGGTAGTCACTGATCACTGCATACTTGGAACCCCGCCCCCTGCTGTTTGGAGATGCTCTGAACCAGAAATTTAGCCATCACAGTTTGACCGTATTTGTCAAAGTCATTTAGACCTTTACCCTACGTGCTGTGCTGTGGTATGTTCATGCATGACAAAAATGACCACTTTACACTTTTTTATAGCCTTGTAGCCTTAAAGACTTACTATATCGAAGAATATAGGAGCCTAGAAGAAGCCTAGAAGCCTTTCGTTGCCCCCACCCCACCCCCACTGCCTAGAACAGCGATTCCACTACTTCTGTTTTCAATGTTAAAATATCAGGTCGTTTAGCTTCATTAAAAGTGTGTAGGGGGTAGAGGTCAAGTTAAAATAGCTTTAATAAGGCCACAACAAGTGGGCCACATCATTTACCGACGCTGACCGACCAACACTTTGCCACCTTCGCCATTCTTTCAGCCTCTACCGGGATTTTTCCAAAGGTGTGGAACTGTCCATGAAAAAAAGAGAAGAAATAAACAGCCATGCTGCGAGCGAAATGCTGCAAGTCTGCACGCCATTATCTTGGTTTTTGGACAAGCTTCCCCAGCACCACATATGGTACGACATTGACAGTTTTCTCCACTGTATAATTAGCCCACTTTCCTCACCACAAACATCCCACTCTCCACAGCAACCCGCTCCGATTTCCTCACCTGCTCCAGCACAACAGCCTCTATTGTCTTTGTCAGCGACAGCCCTATAAAGCTCGGCGTTATCTCTCCCCATGTCTGAAAGTGTTTCATTTTAAAGGGTGCATGGCTGGGAACGGCCTGATATTATTTGCAATAAAAAGGGAATGAAAGCGCCTCCCTGTTAAATCTGGGCTGATCTCTGCGGTAAAAGTGCCACGAGCAGAGCGAGCCGGGCTCCGGTAAGAGTAAATAAGCCATTTATTGCTCTGCTTCTCTGATCATGCATGGCAGAGAGCAGTGAAGGTGTGTGAGATTTAGTGGAAAGCAGGCCAGGGCGAGAGAAAATGAGGGTGAGCGAGAGGGTCTCGGTGCTGCTGGTTTAAAAAGAGGCGAGGAAATGGCAGAGCTGGGTAGTGCTGCCAACTATCTCCTACAGAAATTAGCTGAAGTTTACCCAGAAAGTCGCTAGATGTCGCTCGATGATGACACACACTAATTTGCATAGAATTTACATCATCGCATCACGCCGTGTTGCCTTCTGTCACAAAAGAAATGAACCACAATGCACAGATACTTGGGAATACTGACATCCATACTTTCATCAAGCAGGAGGCAGTATTTGTTACCACCAATATCAGCCACCAGCCTTTGAATAAAGTATGGAGTCAAAACACCATTTATCATCGCGGGGCATTCGGTGCGGTGTATCTGTAAATTCTGGGCTATACTGGGATCGGGGAACGCTGCCTTGCATGCTGAACCGATGTGGTCACAGGACAAAATAGAGCAGTGATCTCCGATAGCTAAAGCAATGCTTTTCGGGAATCTTTGGAAGTAGGATATAGGTTGTCATTGTTTTAATGTATTTATTTTACAAGTTTGTGTAACTAAAGACCAAATAAAGTTTGATTTCAATGTCTGTGTGTGTTTACTGTGGTTACTGTGTGTGTTTACTGATTTAAGTTTAGCTTTGCAGGTTTAAGGAACAGACGTGGACTTGAGCACTGATGTACGTCGCTCTGGATAAGAGCGTCAGCTAAATGCCGTAAATGTAAATGTACTTGTTCAATAGGAAAGAAAGGAGAGGTTTGGAAGGTGAAAGAGATGGTGTTCATGTGTTGCTTCTAAAAGAAAGATCTGTGTTTTATACCTGAGAGGGATTTCTTTTTTACTTTGCTTAGAAATCTAACAATTTCGTTTGCTTGCAATACAACTTGTTTTGTGAGTGGGTGAGATCAGCCAAGAACGCTTTATGATTGGTCAGTCGATGTGACCGTCATGCTGCCTGCACATGCGCAGATCATTCCCTTTCCGAGCACCAGGACGCGCTGATGCTGATCAGGTTGGGACTCAGGCCGATCTACAGGGAAGACTAACAAAGTTGTACAGAAAGTAGCTAAGATTTGTCAAAAGTGTTGCTAGATTTGTCGCTAGGCGCTTTTTGGGAAAAAAAAAAAAGTCGTTAAGGGGTTTTTTTTCTTTTCATTTGTATCATTTGAAACTTTCACGATGAATAGACCAGCCGAAATGATCTAAAATGCACAAATATCAAAATCAAATGGTCTTATTAACATACTAAATGTGGAGAATGTTCTTTTCTTCTCATATGGAGATAGAGGGCTTCGACTCCTTTGATAATTTGCATATGACAGAGAATGCTGTACAACGTTCAGAATAATGTTTAAACCAAATATATTCAAACTATTATGCAATTAGACCATTACTGTATATTATTTATCATTTAGAACCTTCTTGGTCTCAGAATATTTGAAAAATCATCTAAAAATCTTTTGGTAGTTTCTAATAGTTTATGAATGGACCAATATAAAAAGGTTTTAACATTTTTAGAAGCCACTGTGGATGCTCAGTAGATGCTTAGCTGGTTTTTCCTGGAATTCAACTAAATATATGCAAAATGCAACTGAACTTCAAAGTTGAATGCATTAGATTCTAGTGAATCTAATCTTAATCCCAAACCTGAATTTAAGATTAATCCTTAAACTTTAACAAATCCCTGTGGATAATTAACACTTTGCAGATAATCTACAGGGGGGGTTCCCAAAATAACTATAATTCTTTTTTCCATTAAGAATGATTTTTCCTTAAAGTTACTGTTACTTTTTTGGAAATACGAGGTTTGGTTCTTTTTATGTTGTATTTCCCCTGCTATTGATTCCATGCACACTTGAAGTGTTTATCAAATTATGTATTAATTCAGTGTGATGTTAGCGGGTCAGTGTGTGTGGGAGGGGGGTATGTTGGCTTGAAACTTGCCATGGATGCCCTTCGAGTACTGATTGGACAGGTTTCCTTGGTGGACGGATCAGAAAGGCGCTGACAGATGGTGCGAGAGCAGCCGTTTCTTCGGCGAGGCCCGGGGGGCCTGTTTGATGGTCAGGAGTCTCAGAGTCACGCTGGTAAAGCGTCTGCGTTTCGCTCGACCTCAACTTCACAACCAGAGCTGAGAGATGCACCTGGCAGAGAGAGAGAGAGAGAGAGAAAGAGAGAGAGAGAGTCAAAAGGAGTAGAGGCAGATTTCTATTTGTATGGTGTTTGGGGCAGCATTAGTTCCGTCAGTATGGCAGACAAGTCTGCTAGTAGGGATGCTAATTTAAGGAAAGTGGAGAGATATTTTCACACAGTTTTGCATGCAGAAGTGTGTATCCACCCTGGAGATAGTCATTAGCATGTTGCGAATGTGTGTTTTTTCAAATGGTGAAGGCAGCAAACACTTCTCATCAGTGAGATAAAGATTCCATGCAACCATTTCTACTTAACCAGGGTTGTGGGAAAGCTAGGAAAGCTAGACCCTACCCCAGTGTTCATATGGCAAAAGGTGGGGCAACACCTTGAACAGGTCACCAGTCCTTCACAGGGCAGATTCACAGACAAACACAATCACAGTTAGCATCAATTTAGCATCTCTAGTTAATTTGATATTTGCTTTACACTGTGGGAGGAAACCAGAGAACCTGGCGGAAACCCATACAGACATGGGGAGAGTAAGTAAACTCCACGTAAAAAGGGCCCTCAGTTGGGTCCCAATACATATTCCAAAAACAGGTTATTGGAATCCTGTGTAATTCCAAAAACTAACACAAACACTATGTTAGGTTATAAAAAATACAGTATGTTTTTTTATATATTCTCTATTTTTATAGTGCGGCAGTTCTGAAAGAAGTACTCTGCAGTCACTGGCTGCTGGACGGTGCACGTTTTGTTTTGTTGAGACACATGCAAAATTCCAACCCTACCCGAAGATGTGAATGAGAAGAGCATGAAAATAGGAAGAATAAAGTGTGAGGCATTGGTGGCAGGTGATCAGGAGAACTTTTTATGGTGCTGCCACCGTGTGGTGAAATGAGGAACTATATTTTAAAAGTTTTATTATTTTTATGACAGAGCTAGCGAGCCACA
>JBBPCX010067499.1:0-13178 GCA_037974365.1 Hydrocynus forskahlii | reverse complement strand
GACCTAAACTGCATTTCGTTGCCTTGTACTTGTACATGTGTAATGACAATAAAGTTGAATCTAATCTAATCTAATTAATGCACTGGACTGGTAGCTAGAAATTTGTGGGCAGCAAGTCATGAGAAAACAAGAATCACATGACATTGAAACTGGCTTATAAACCAGATGATGCCAAATGCACATTTAAAGCAGATGGGTGAGCACAGAACAGCATTCTATAATACAGCCTCACTGAACCGAGTGAAGAAGGTCCAAATAAACAACTGGATTAAGGAGACTCCTAAGCTATTATCATCAGCCTTCAAAGGAACTGAGTAGAAAATTATGGTACAATTTTGGAAAGAGAGAGAGAGAGATATCAAGAAAGAGAGAGCTCATTACTCTCCCATTACTCATACGTGAGCTGTAAAGTTAAGAGAGTGAGAACTGGGCCTTAAGAAATTAATTTGATTACAGCAAGTCTCACAGGAGCTAGTTATCTTTGATCTAATATTCTTGCCTTGAACTATGAGGGAGAGAGGCAGAGACAGGTCTCATGCAAGGTTATATTGTCTTTAATACACTAAATTGACAGAAGTATTGGGACATGCTTCAGCATACCAAGACATTTTGGACAATGGCACACTTCCAACTTTTTAGGCACCGTTTGAGGAAGGCCCTTTTCAATTCCAACATGACTGTGCCCCAGTGCACAAAGCAAAGTCCATAAAGATATGGTTGGATGAGTAGAAGAACTTGACTGGCCCACACAGAGCCCTGACCACAACCCCATCCAGCACCTTTGGCATGAACTGGAATGGAGACTGCAAGCCAGGGCTTCTCGTGTATGAATGGGCACAAATTCCCACAGAAACACTCCAAATTATTGTGGAAAGCCTTCTGAGAAGAGTGGAAGCTGTTATAGCTGCAAGGGGTGGGCCAACTCCATATTAAAGCCTAAGCATTTGAACAGAATGTCGTTAAAGTCCTAGTTGGTATAATGGTCAGACATCCCAACAGTTTTGCATAGTGTATATACGACCAACCCACTAAACACTGTTGTCTGAACTTAGATCCCCAGATATTTATCACTGTGGGTTTTTTTACATCTACGGCATTTAGTAGATGCTTTTTTTTTTTAATCCAAAGTGACTTCCATTCCTTAGTTACAGTGGACAGGTTAGGGGTCTTACTCAGGAACCCAGTTGTGGTATGCTGAAGGTAGGATTCAAACCCATGACCTCTTGGTCCAGAGGCAAGCATCCTACCCACTAGGCCCACTGGCTGTAGCTTTTCCAGATGTTAATACTTTTACTCATCCTCAAGTAGCCTATATTTATGAATAATAAACTTTTATGTTATATTTTATGTACTTGATGTGTTTTACACACATATCATTCACATTCAATATAATTTCCTTTATTTTTATATTTTTCTAATAATTTTATTCCATTTTAGCCCATTCTTTAAATTCAATTCCTGCCCTGCTGTACACCCAGCATGTTTTTGCTGTTTCGCTGGATTAATTTCTTACTCAGCTTGATTCAGTCTTGTTAGGCAGTTTGATGTAACATTGCCGTGTGCTGCCTCGCAAGTGGGTTTAGAAGTTCAAAGATGTTTCAATACTTAATTAAAAGTCGACTATGTTTGCTGTCAGAATAAAAACATCACAATAAAATTAGTGGCATGTTAAAACTAGAGAAATTAAACATGCTACCTGACTCTGACGGTGTTTTTCTTTGCTGTTCTGGGTCCGTTAGTTCGCAGCAGAAGTTGAAAGCAGTAGTTCAACAGGTTCCGGAGTTTTGGGGGATAGGTGGTCGGGAGTGTTCCTTAAGTCTAGATGTTTAGCGCTAACTCAAGTGTAAAACGCTACTGATTTAAACTAAAGAAGCAACCGTGGTTAAATATCACAGCACTTTGTCCGCAGCTTTGCTGTACTGTACCCGGAGAGACTGAAACTTTGTGCTGTCGCCAGGGGACGCTCCTGCAGGAACGGGGTGGGGCGGGGCAAGACGATTCTTAAGGGCAGCAAGGCTAATCTGCAGAAATACACTATGTATATGGACCACTGTCTGCTCTGTGTCCACAAAGTCGGAAGCATGGCGGTGTCTAGAATGTTTTAGTATGCTGAGGCAAGAAGTTTGCCCTTCCCTGGAAGTAAGGGATCTAGCCCAAACCCTGAAAAACAGGTGTGTCCCTATACTTTCCCCTATACAGTGTATAAATAAAGAAGAAATAGAATTTAAATAAAATGTCAGTATTCCATTCAAGGTCCATTTCATCCAGGATTTGGATGATTAGGAAACTGGAAAAGTATGAGGGGTATACTTGAAAGTAAAAAAAAATCAGTGTTTAAACATGCTTATGATGTATTTCTGAATAAAATGAGACACCCCCCCACACACACACACAGAATTGATTCTTGTAGGCAAGAATGAGAAAATATTATATTTTTTATCAGGAACTGACAGTGCAAACACAACAAAGCAACTGTTAACTAAAACTGTTACCTGCTGACACAGATACATTGCACCAGATCCTATAGGTCCTGTAAGTTGAGAGGTGGGATCAGACAAGGGATTGGATGCTCGACCAGGCCAGACTGAGATCTAAGGAATCTTCCTTGAGCTCTTCGTCATGTTCCTCAAATCATTCCTGAGCAATTTTTGCATTGTGGCAGGGTGCATTCTCCTGCTAAATGAGCCGCTCGCATTAGGGAATGCTGTTACCGTGAAGGGTCTACTTTCTTTTGCAACAATGTTTATTAAAAGCGATTCATCAGACCATGCCACCTTCTACCACTGCTCCATGATCTAGTTCTACTGCTCACACGCCCATTGTAAGCACGTGGGTGCTCTGACCAGTCTGCGGCTACACAGCCCCAAAGCCCCATTGTAATGCACTGTGAGTTCTGACACCTTTTTTTATCATAGTCAGCATGAACCCTTTTAGCAGTTTGTGTTACAGTAACGTGTCTGTTTACTGGATCAGACAAGGTAGCCTTTGTTACAATGCCCTTGTTCATAGGGCAAAAGTTCACTATAAGCTACACTGCTTTTTTCCAGAAAAAGGTAACAGCAAAATTTACTTAGCTGCCTGTGTGGCAACCACCATGAACCATCATCAGTAAGTACACTGCTTCTACTCATTTCCACATCAAATAGGTCACTGTTTTAGGCTTGCAGTAACACTGGCAAGATACAATAGTTATTACAATTTTTGTCCAATAGCATGCACTCATCAGGCTTTTAATAATAATAATCATTATTAATTGTATGGTATTTCAAGTTATTTCTCAGCTTAAAAATGAGGAAAGATGCAAGAACACTAAAACAGGAAAAAAGAAGAGGAAATGAAGAAAATACACTCAGAGGGTGTAGGAGAGGAAATTAGAAGGATATGTGTAGCAGAGGGTGTTACGTGAAAGTTTCAGCATGAACAGTCAGACACAGACTCACTGAAAACAAAGAGTGAGCTGGGAGGTGAAGTATGAGGTTCAGAAGTTAAAATGTATTTTTGTTAAACCCTAAGGGGTGTGCTCTCTTCTGTCTCTCTTCTGCACTCTTCTGTTCCTCTCTCTCAGGATTTACATATTAGTTTTATAGTAGTTACTGACTAATTCAAAGAGGTGAATAGCAAGTCCCACTTTGATGAACCTATATAATGGAAAACTTCCCTCATTTTTATGGAACAATTTCCTCATTTTTTCAAAAGGAAGAATTTAATGTAGGCTGTGAACAAAAGTACCATTCACTCCACAACCTATACCATAAATATAAAAATTAAGCTCAAGAAAGATTAAAGTAACTTTTGTATCGTCATGAAACACATTTACATATGTCCACCTACCCAGCAGTTTAGCCCTGCCCATTGAAGTTATAAGGAATGTTTCAGGCCCTGCTTTTTGAGTGAGGAAAACCAATCAGAACAAAGGTAATTTGCATGAATCACTCTTAGAGTAACAAAATCAATCTATTTAATAGTAAGGGATAAAGAGAGGTTGGGAAGTGGTCATGTAAATGAACAGTTTTTTGTACATAAACCCACACAAAAGTGCACAAGACACATGTTAGCCCACCTGGTGACCATTGTGCAAATGTTTGTGGAATTATTAGCTGAATATTTTAATAATATGCCTTATGCTGGTCTGGGGCCAGTTTCTGTCTTTTATAGAACAGACAGCTGATTCCAGGTCAGTTGCTCTGAAATGCTAGTGAAACACATTAGTATTTTATTACCATTTTTTCATGTCAGAGAGTTATTTTTTTAAATTAAAAGGTAACATTTTAATTACACATTCCCATATTCAGGCGTCTTTCACTTGTTTTGCCAGGAGGTGGAGGGAGAGCCATTATAAGTCTTTTTAACAATACTGCACTTTATATAAGTAAAATGGGGTAGCTGGTGGCCTAGTGGTTGGCGAGTTGCCCCTGTGACCAGAAGACCTTCATTGGTGGCAGTCCACTACCTCACTTGGTGAATGGGTTAAAAGCAAAGAAATAATTTCACATTGTTCATACTGTGTGCTGTGCTGTGGTGTGTCCATAAGGAGCCACTTTACTTTACTTTACAAATGCAGTATTTAACATAAACATTTGCCTCACAGAAATAAAACAGCTCTCAGGCTTTAAAAAGCACCAGTGTTCCACAGAGTTTATTGTCTAGTTTTGAGTTTAGTGGTTGGTGTAGTGTAGTGGGTGATATTACTGCATTCCAATCTGAAGAATGGGGTTTGATTCCAACCCTGGGTGACATATCACATTAAAGTAACTGCTATATGATGTCTAGGCTACATAAGCATGAGTTAAAATTAGCTTGCATTACTTAATTTAGTTAACAAACACTAGCATTGGAATATAAAACAGACACGATATTGACCTTCTGAACTTACTAAAAAAAAAAAAAGAAAAAGTGCAACTCATTTGGGCATGACAGTTACTGTCACAGAGGAAAGTGTCGCAACTGCTTTGAAAAATGGGGAAGCTGTGCTTTAGTTGGGCGGGGAAACATCTTTGAAAGCTGGATGATTAGCATGTACTCCGTCTGGTTGGTATTTAAGTTAGGAGTTTATCTTTGGTGTGTAGACTTGTCATTATACATTCCTAGTAAAGGGCTGAATGGAGTGTTAGGCTGATACTGGAAAGTCATGTAAATGGTAGTCATTTATAAGTGTGTGTGTGTGTGTGTGTGTGTGTCTGTGTCTGTGTCTGTGTGCGACTCATGATTTATCAACAGTATGCATAGATGTGCTGTAATTTCTGATCCATTCATGAAAAACCTCATAGGCCTGTCCAGAGACTTACTCACAGTCTATTATCGTTTGAGATTCATAAAGAAAAAACTGTAGATCCCCCCTTTCTGATTTTTTTTACCTGTGCCTACTCTAGTAGTAACAATTTGACACAATCGTTTGACTATACATTACATACTGTACATTTGCTTATATACAGTTTGGAAGAATTTGTACTTTCCTGTATGTTTTCATATGATTATTTCACTTTTACTTCAATGTGTATACGGGAATAATCTTTTTTTTTCTCATTTTCACTGTTTAGTTCAGGGGTGTCCAAACTTTTTGCAAAGAGGGACAAATTTGATAAAGTGAAGAAACCCACGGGCCAATAGTTTCTTCTGACATGTTTTTAACCACAAAAGTTACATGAAAATACACACCGTTCTAAAACAATTTTCATTGTCAAAATTACCTTTATTTTTCAAATGGCAATGTAACCAAACATAAAACACTCAGGAAGACGTGAACAACTTTAAAAACACAATTCTTTCATAACTGGAGAATCAGATAACATTGAACAAACTGTATAGAATGCGTTTGATAAATATCTTTGCCTTATGAACATTTTAAACAGGAGTTATAAGTAATGCAAAGTGGTCTGTTATCCCTAAATTTTAAAACAAGTGAATTTTGCCCTTGTCTTTTACAAGATCTTTCAGAAAGCAATAGTTTGTGTCACATCTACAGGTAGGCTTACATAACATCAACTGTTATAACCAAATCTTATTCAAGAGTTTAATAACATAAGTGCCATAAGTCCAAGTTTATTAGTGTGTTTTAGGCTTTTCACTGTTAATAGTAACAGATGTTATCGTTCAAAACATTAAATTTCGGATTGATCAAGGAACAGATAACCTTCTGACACTAATAGCATTAAAATGGTGCTGCCACCGTGTGGTGAGAGGAGGAATTAAAATTGTTTAAGTTTTATGATTTATCTATTCTGACAGAGCTCGTGAGCCATAAATAACGCATTATAAGACCGAAGCTGCGGGCTGTATGAAATCAGACGGTTTGGCCCGCGGACCAGACTTTGGACATGCCTGGTTTAGTTCATCATTTCCTTGTGTGTGTGTGTGTGTGTGTGTGTGTGTGTGTGTTTGTCTTTATCCTGAAAAGGATCTTAAAAAGAGAACAACAGCCTCAAACATACTTTCCTGGTGATAGATCCTAGTGATTAAGCAATTTCCCCTGGGATCAATATATTTTTCTGATTTATTCTGATGTGTCTGTAGGGAATTTGAGGGTTTTTAGGCCTTATTCTACCATCATCATTATTATTATTATTATTATTATTATTATTATTACTATTATTATTATTATTATTATTATTGTTGTTGTTGTTGTTGTTGTTGTTGCTGCTATTTTTATTTAATTTCAGTTAACTTGGCCGTGTGTGCTTTACCGTTTATTTTATTGCTATGAACATTTAAAGTGTCCAAAAATAAAACGCCAAACCTTTTCAGTCGATGACGCAACCATGACGCTTGGTCGTTTCGACATCACTCTGCGACAAGTCTATCTGCTCTGCATGTACACGTGTGAGACCCTGTTAATGCTCTGCGACTTTCAGGTAGTTTGTGCTGTTTCCAGGGTTTTTCTGTATTGTACATATTGTTATGTGTTTATGGTTAAGAATAGAAGAATTCTGAACGTTTTGGTCTGAACTTAAAAATTCAGGTCGACCAAGAGCACGTCTGACCACCTGATATTATATTTAATTAGGGTTTAAGCAAATAAACACTTGGTAAATGTCTTGGGTCATCAGAGGCAATAAAATGTAACGACATGTATCTAATAAATATTTTCAAATATAATTAAACAAACATTGTACCGTGTTTTGACGCGTGTTGGAGTATTTGCAGACCCACCCTCATTGAAGCCTATTGTTTATTAGTATATTTTGTTTGTTGTTTTACAGGCAAAATACATTCAGTCGAGAAATAGTTTAATGCTATTTTAACGGCTTATTAAGATTTACACAGTGAGTTCTTTATGGTTTTGCAGGGTGTCTACAGTGGAACCTCTTAGTACATCTACAGTATAAGCATAGGACCTGAAGTTTGCTATGCTCTGTTCCTTTTCTTGTTGAAAGCTTTTTGGTCTAAATGACTAAAGCTGGAAACCAACCAGCAGAACAGAATGAAATGGGAAAAAAAACCCCAGCATTTTACAGTAAATGTAAAGGACTGAAATGGAGTAAAACTCTTCTTCATCTTCTTCCTCTACTTTCGGCTTTTCCGATAAATGCAATTTCTTGCTACGCATCTTTAGGACAATTACGGTGCGACTAAATATGAGGATATCTTGCATCCTCTCTATGATAAAACACCTTCCATTTATCTTTCAGATTATGGAGAAGCTGTGGAAAAGTGAACTGGTAACTGATCGCATTCCTGAAGCTCAGTAACTCCACACAGTCTTGTTATATGATGAAAATGGACGACAGACTGAAAAAGAGAGAGAAGGAGAGAGGAGCTAAGGATCAGAATTGTTATGGTGAGAAAGGGCAGGAGAAGATGAAGGAGTCTGGTCAGGAAAAGGAAGGAGACTGTGGAAAGAGGAAACGACTAGATGTGATGTCGGTGGGTTATTTCCGCCGTGTCTGCGACCGGCTGGGTGAAGAGTTCTTAGATAATGAAGAGCAAGGTGAGTAAATCATTTTCAGCTGCGTTTCAAGAGACTGGTTAAGGCCTTGTTGGACTTCATGTCTAGACACTTCAGAGGGATTTTTTTCAAATACAGTTTGACCTTAACTAACTTAAGTTTTGCAGCCAGTGTAATTATACTGGGGCAGCTGGTGGTCCTAGTGGTAAGGGAATGGCTCCTGTAATCATAAATCATGGGTTCCAATCCCAGAACTGCCAGTGGCATCACTGACGTGCCCTTGAGCAAGGTACCATCCCACATACTGCTCCCCGGGTGCTGCATTGCTGGCTGCCCACTGCTTCACTTGGTGAATGGGTTAAATGCAGAGAAAGAATTTCTCACAGTTCACTCTGTGTGTAGTGCTGTGATGTGTTTACTTTGCTTCTCCTATATATCCTATACATCCTCTATATCCTTAGGTCTCTTTGTAGCAAATGCTTTGTCAGAGGTGAAGGCAGAAGCTGGTCTTGTTGCCATGGACAGGATAGGCAGCATGGCTCTCCAGAAGTTGCTGTCATTGGCTAGTCTTGCTCAGGTGGGAGAGCTACTCGCTAAACTGGGTGGAGAAACAGGGTCAGACTTCAAAACCGTGTCATGTGACCGATGTGGAGGTCATGTCATAGAAAGTGCCCTCAAGCAGATGGCCAAGTGGACAGGTAAGTATCAGAAAACTGAAAACCCCTATTATAATTTACTCCAGTTCAACCATTTGCTCCAATTATTTGATTCTTCACATTTTAGGGGATGTATATCATTAATGATGGGTGATATTTGATATGATTCTGAATATAAAGAACATATCGTCGCTGTCGGTTGGAAACCTCATATGTCCAAAACGGCTATTTTTCAGGAAACTCAAAAAACTATGTATATTCTAAATAAATGAATACTGTGTCATCAAAATTGGTATAACTATTTTCAACACTTTTCATTGGTTAACAATTTCTAAATTTTACAGACCCACGTGGAGACTGACCAATAGTATCGATTTATGAAAAAAAACAGCAAAGACGTTATGAGGATTCTGCTAGACAGCGACGATGTTCAATAACCAGAGATATTTCTAATTTACAAGAATTATTATATCTTTAAGGTAAGATTTAAGGTATGTCTGTGAAAGGATCTACATTTTTTTGTGGTCTCCTTGTAGAAGACTCTGAAGAGAAGAGTAACTCCAAATATGAAGGAGAACCAGAAGAGTCACAAACAGGGAATGTCGGGATGATGGAGGCTCAGGTGCTGTCTCTGTGTGGAGCGGTGAGAGAGAATATCTTGGAGTTCATCAAAGACCCCCACGGCACACATGTTGTCCGAACACTAATACACGTGCTTGCAGGCTGTTCAGTTAAGGACACTCAATCTGACATCATTCCAGGTAATACAACACTCTCTTACACTAACATTACTTTTTTTGTCTAGTTATATTTTTCTCCACATCTTAATACAAATCCACAGAAGTACACACTTGTAAATTGTAGTGCTTCCAGTTCATGCACACATCAAGGGCAGCTGGTAGCCTAGTGGTTAGGGAGTTGGCCCAGA
Organism: Hydrocynus forskahlii; assembly: GCA_037974365.1. Lineage (NCBI taxonomy): Eukaryota > Metazoa > Chordata > Actinopteri > Characiformes > Alestidae > Hydrocynus > Hydrocynus forskahlii. Next base: position 3,712 of record JBBPCX010067499.1, on the reverse strand, counting down.
AGGTCATGGATTCAAATCCCAGGTACCCCTCAGAGGTGCCTTCCCATGGTCTCTGAGTTCCTGACAGCCCGCTGCTTCACTTGGTGAATAGGTTAAATATAGAGAAAAAATTTCATGCTGTTCACACTGTGTGTTGTTGTCTTTATGTATGACTAATGGTTACTTTGCTTTAAAGATCTTTCATAAACTTCCATAATTTATCTGTACATATATCCATGTTCACAGTTACATTTAAGTATATGGCATTTAAGTATCAGTGTTTGGATACTTAATGGTTTCTCTCTCCTTTCAGCTAAAAAGCAGAAAAGAGCTGAACCTCAGCTGATCGACTTTGAAGTGCCAGTATCATTCTGGTGGGAGTTGAAGTACCTTTCAGACTGTTTAATGGAAAATGTTAATGGTAAGCTTCCTCTTATTGCTGATGTAGCACGAGAGCCAGGGGAAGGGCTGTATCTGGTTGGAGCTTGGGTATGGCCTGAGTCAATAACGTGTCTGTTAGTAACGTGGGCAAATCTCTAATGGCACTAACACAAAGGAGCTGCTGCTCTCTAAATTCAAAGCTGCTAGCTCTGTCTTAATCACGGAGCTGTGTTCAAAGAAGTTGTAAGAATATTCTGTGACTGCACACAGCTGAATTTAATGTAAATTCATAATTTTAAGATAATTCAATCACACTGCTCGTTAAATTATTTAAATTATTTATTAAACAATTGCGTATTTTGTATCTGTTTTATAAGGCAATAGGACACACGTGGCTGAGTGGTACATTCAATTTTTATTTTGTTTTGCGCCATGCCATTGCTTTTAGAATACCACTGCAGCTGTGGCCTTCTAGGGCTTATTTCTTTCATATTTCTTTTACATTCAAATATTTACCCTCATTCTTTTCTTCTTACATTTTCATGATAAACCCTTTCACAATCCATGTCAAATCCACGGTGCTGGCCGTATATGCAGTTTTGTCTGGCCACGTGCATCTTCCATGTTTACGCTCCTTGTACTATCTGAATGGAAGAAAATGAGGATACCTTTGGTTTTGCATTAAATGAATTCTTTCTAGTTATTAGTTTTGACTTTTTGTGCTCTGCTGACATATTAGTTTGCTCATTTTAAAGTGGACACTCACTCTGTCCAAACAGTTGGCAGTGATTGGAAACCACATCTGTTTTTACATCAGCAACTACAAGAGTGTACATTTGCTCTGTTATTGCACTTGGGATTAGAAGCGGAGAATGTCCACCACCCAGCTGCACAACAGTTTCATTTTAATGTGTGTTTTACCTCTATTTATGTCTAGTTATGTCCAATTATTTCCAAACCTTAGAAAATGAAAACACTACTTTATTGATATCACGTATAGTTATACCAGAGTAGTCAGAGTATATCAAATATACAGTCTTTCAGTTAAGAAGTGGTGAGTGACTCAGGTATCTAAGCGCTGGCCCCATCATTAGGAGAATGTAAGAATGAGTCCAAGAAAGCACAGTTTACTCTCTCTGGGTTTATAAGATGACCCTCTCTCTCCAGTCACACAGCCAGAATGAACAGTGTTGTGTAACATAACCAGCAGTTAGTGTTTTATTCCAGGTACGTAGAGCTGTCCTTCATTGTGACATTTGCAGGAGTTTGAAAGGTTGCTATGGATTCACTTGGATGAGGCTCATGCTGGCTGTTACTCTTCAAGTGTTGGTGATAGCATGTGACTGGGTGAGTCCTAGGTAGTGGGAGCAATAGGACATGACTAAAATTGGGGGGAAAAATTCTCTTCAGTAAACAAGTTGACACATTCACTAATATAATTAAAATTGTAGGTAGACTTACCGTGAGGCTGCGGACACATGGGTGTGATAGTGCAGTTGGTGGAAAGCTGTGTGGAGAGAGAAGAGTGGCAGGTCGAACTGTTGCAGCACCTCCTTCAGGTGAAACATCTCTGCAACAAACAATTTAAAGGCTCAAATTGGATTTTGGGCAAAAGAGAAATGTGGCTCAAAAGATGGTTTTAAGAGATCTATGACCAATTGACAAATTTGTTTTTTTTCAAACCTCTGCATGAAGCACTCAAATCCTCTGCCGTCTTGAGGTTTCTAAGAGAGACATTAATATCAAAAGTAGGGCTGCACGATATCAGGAAAACATGCGATATGCGATAATGTTGAGTTTTGCGATGGCGATATCACATGCCATAAGTAAGTAAAAACGTAGCTTTTATAGTGTTAATGTTTTTCTGCTTTGGATTTGCTGGTAACATAGGCCTCGTTTACACTGTCAGTTAAATGTGACCCAATTCCGATTTTTTGGTCATATGTGATACAGATCGGATCTGTTCCATGACAGTGTAAACAGGAAAATTTGTATTAGTCTGATCGGAAAGTTGTGGGCTCAAATCCAAGGACTGACGGTGGCACCAGTGAGGTACCCTTGAGCAAGGTGTCGTCCCACATACTGCTCGCTGAGTCCTGCGTTGCTGGCTGACCACTGCTTCCCTTGGTAAATAAGTTAAACGCAGGTCATGTGACATCAACTTTTGCTGGGTGTAAACAAGTGCCCCCCTCTCTTATAGTGTGTTCCACCAACCCCACTGCCAGTGCTGTGCTCCAGACATTGCTGGCCGTCTGTCATAGGAAGAGACCCGTATTGTGCAAGAAGCTAAACAAAGGCATCTTGAGATACCTGACGTCTCTCAGCTCAGTTCCTGGTGTCAGGTCAGTAAGATGGATGGTGGAATCAGTGGAGGGATTTAGATGGATATAGAGCCTCACGGTAGGTCTACCTAATCTCTCTCCCTCCCTTATTGCAGTCCACTCTTGGTTTTTATGAAGGACCAGTCGTGCAGTCGTCTCATCCAGACAGTGTTTCAATTCTCTCACAAAGCCCTGCTCCAGAACACCTACAAGAACCATCTCAGGAACCAGCTGATGCCATTGGCACTCCATCCATTTGCAAACTACACCATTCAGGCCTTGATAGGAGCCTCAGTCAAATACAAAATGGTACTTTGCGTTAGATTCAGAGTCTGTGCGTAGATTAAAATAGTGTTTTCTTTTAGGATTCTTCTCTGATCTTCAAAATGTCTGCCTTTGTCTCCCTGTTTTTGTCCAGTTTCTAAAAATGTTTGATGAGTTGGCGGACGGGTTCGAGGCCATCCTGGCTGCAGGACACATGGGTGTGATAGTGCAGTTGGTGGAAAGCTGTGTGGAGAGAGAAGAGCGGCAGGTCAAACTGTTGCAGCACCTCCTTCAGGTGAAACTGAGTTGCCACATCTCTGCAGCAAACAATTTAAAGGCTCAATCTGGATTTTGGGCAAAAGAGAAATGTGGCTCAAAAGATGGTTTTAAGAGATCTATGACCAATTGACAAATTTGTTTTTTTTTCAAACCCCCGCATGAAGCACTCAAATCCTCTGCCGTCTTGAGGTCTCTAAGAGAGACATTAATATCAGAAGTAGGGCTGCACGATATTAGGAAAATATGCGATATGCGATAACGATGGCGATATCACATGCCATAAGTAAGTAAAAACTTAGCCTTTATCGTGTTAATATTTTTCTGCTTTGGATTTACTGGTAACATAGGCCTCGTTTACACTGTCAGTTAAATGTGACCCAATTCAGATTTTTTGATCATATGTGATACAGCTCGGATCTGTTCCATGACAGTGTAAACAGGAAAAAAACGCATGCATTCGGATATTTTGAGATCGGTTTCAGGCCTCG
>JBBPCX010067498.1:0-13179 GCA_037974365.1 Hydrocynus forskahlii | reverse complement strand
TCATTTCCAGTCAAGAAGAAACTTGCTTGTTGAATAAAAGTAACTAAGTCCAAATTTGCCAGGGGTATGAATAATTTTGTTTACGACTGTTTATAAATATACACAACCAGTTGAATTTTTAGCACAACTCAGGTTTTTACTACTTATCAATATATTTCATTTACTGTTAAGCACTGAAAAGTTGTGTGAACAAAATAAGTTTCCTTTATAGCATGGAATGAATATGTAACATGTCTGACATCCTACTAACTGGTTGTGTGGTGATGCAGAGTCAAATTCTAGACCGTCTCTTAACTCTAAATGCACTCGTTAACCGTTTTCTCACTTGATAACTCGTTAAATATCAAACATTTGTCTGGTAATCCACATTATGATTATAACTATTTGGTCGCTTTCTGTAGGTCAGTAGTGATGGATAAAAAATCTTCTGGCTAATAAAGGTACATAGGGTTCCTCAAATGGGGAACATACTGTACATTGATTTGTTAGCAAAGGTACCAAAGAATATTGAGCGTGCTTTTAGTAAGTATTCAGTGAGAAACATGTAGAAATTCTCAGTGTGTGCAAAAACATTTGACCGGTGATGTATATGTTAATTGAAGCCGTGCTCTGCTTCGGAACACTGCTGCATTGTGAAAGGATGTTCCTGAATGAAATACGTTGCACAGTTGGTTTGGTTGCTGCAAACTGGACACCCGCACAGTCTTGGACTCGCATCTTATCCCAGAGACTGACAGGGGCGACATCTGAGGCCTGTGCAGACCTCTTAAGCAATGAAACTCAGTGTTACCTTCCTGGAACCATTCTGTGATATGTATCTCATCACATGGGGCATCATCATGCTGGAGGTGTCCAAGTGTGGATGACCTGTACCATGATGGGTTAAACCCGATCAGCAACGATGTGCCATGCCATTCAAACATTCTTCAGTAGGTATATTAGGGGCTCTAGTGTGTGCCAGGAAACATTCCACACACCATCACTGTGGCACCAAACAGGATAGCGCCATAACTCATGTTGCTTGTGCCAAATTCTGATCCTTACACAAGCATGATGCGCAAGGAGCCTGGCACATCTTCCAATCATACAACCTTTTCCATTACTTAACTACTGATCTGTGTGCTCCTGAGTCACTGGGGACATTTCTTTTTCTTGTGTTGCAGCTTTGGACAGGCTGTTTACGGTTTTCACCATTCTCTCCAGGCCCTCAGATCAAGCTGTTTTCATCCACAGGTTTGCTGATCACAGGTAGCAACCCCCTAAAATAGATGTTCGTAAAAAGCTCAGGATGACAGCTGACTGGGAGATGCTGGAACTGGGAAATGTGGAAGTCACTAAGGTCACTTTTTAATGTTCCTATACTCAACTGAACACAAGGCCTCCATAACTGTGCAATACCTCAAACAATGCAAAAAAAAAAAAAAAGAAGAAGCATCCATTTTTGATAATTCATTGTTTTTGAATCAGCGCATGGCATCCAGGAAACACACTTATTAGGTCCACTCTAAAGAGGAACTCCGCAAACACTGAGGCTGAGTAAACCGATAAATAAATGTGATCAGCAAGTGATTGATCTTATTCTTACTAAGCTATTTTGAGGGATGACTGTACTGAACATGTTTGTGCACATGCGTCTTTTGTTGCCTGACAAGTCATTAACCCTCATGAGACAGTTCCACTCAGAAGGTTGTAAGTGCTAAGAAAGCACTTAGACATGCAAAGAAAGTGGGAAAACAACTAGTAGTTCATCACGAGCCAGTGAAGAATTAACAGAAGAACTGCATTAGTAAAACTGGCAACAAAATGCACAACTGAAAACATATAGGCCAGTCTTTTCAATATTCCATTTACATTCACGGCATTTAGCAGACGCTCTTATCCAGAGCGACGTACATCAGTGCTCAAGTCATCTACGTCTGTTCAACCAAGTTACTGCCAGCTATGTTACACCTAAACAACTCCTGTATTCAGCCATCTCTACTTCATCAAATTATTTGTTCCCAGGACTGCATATCAATTTGCAATCTAGATTAATTTTTTAATTTATTAACCCTTATAGTCACGCGTGAACACATCACAGCACAGCACAGCACACAGTGTGAACAATGTGAAATTCTTTCTCTGCATTTAACCAGTGAAGCAGGGGACTGACACCAATGAGGGGCGCCCAGGGGGCAGTGTGTGGGGATGGTGCCTTGCTCAAGGGTACCTCTGTGGTGAGACTAGCAGTTGGGATTCGAACCCACAACCTTCTGATTGCAAGGTGAGCGCCCTAACCACGAGCTGCCACAATTTTTTAGTGTATACACAAGTCAGGTAGAAAAGTCAGGTAAAAGCTGAGCGCAGTTTAAAAGGGAGTTACGCTCATGCATAGTAATGTACAGTTTGCAGTTCTGATGGAAATATGCTCTGTAAGCTCTTTTCTCATTTGTTTTTACTTCTTGGGTGCATCCGAAAATCAAGGTTCTTACCACCCTCCGTCTTCAACTAAGACAAGGCTATGCTTGGCTGGACCCACCACCAGACGGTCATGTGACTCTTTTTTCTTTCTTGTTTGTTTCTCTGGAGGACTTTTGCTAACCTGGCAGATGTAGGTCACAGCAGTGTGTGTTTGTAGTGGGGGTGGTGGCTTGACTTAAATTATTAGGCCTATATAGACAGCTAGGCAGGGAAACGGGCCTCTCTCAGTGTTTTGAAAAGATTTATCGAACAAGGGGTGTTTGGATTTTTGGAGCAAAGTCTGCACTAGTGAGGGGGATAGATCTTTAACCCCCATAAAAATCTATTTTCCCTCCACAACAGAGGTCACATGGCCTTGTATCCTTAATATCTGCAACAGTAGCACCTTCCACAAAACAATAACACAGAGACACACCCTGCACTTATCACTTATCAGAAGAGAGCACAGGCCACCCAGACAGAGAGGCCAGAGGAGCATTTTATTATATGCTGTCTTTTCCAGCCACCATTCAAGCCTGGAGCCGATCCCTGGCACAGTTTAGCCCTTTCTTGGCTGGACCACCATTTTATACGCCGAGGGGGCCCTCTCAAAAGGTCAAGAAAGCGGATGGGGGCGGCCTTTTCTCTTTAACCAATCGTTCCTGGAGGATTCGGGTGGAAGAGGCTTGATATAAAGAACCTGGCCTGTAGTGTGTGTGGGTACATACCCTTCCACCAGCCTCTCACACTCTAAACATGCAGGAAGCAGCTGACCTACTCATTTAACAAAACACACACACTGCCGCTGGTCTCTGAAGATTCATGCACACAATGGAGTGAACACCTAAAAGGTACGACCGTGTATCTATGCTTTCAGCAAGATTAACTCTTTCTAACTGGACATTGCTCATAGCTCCTATGTTGTGTCAAGAGAAGGTTGTAAGGAAGTTTCGGTCAACAGTACGGACACTCTGCTCTCTATACAACATCATGCTTACATGCATGAGTTCATAAAGAGCCAAAGCTACAGTTAACCGTTACTTATTTTCTGCATTAGGATCATATCTGAGCTGCAGCTAATATAGTCAGATTAAGAAGAAAAGTGGCAGCAAGCCTACATGTAATTCTGAGTATGTTGTTACCCTAAGCTTTTCTGGCAGTCTCTCATGTTGTATTGCTTAAACTGGTCTCCAGTGTTACATCTGTGACCTTCTCCTGAGTCAGAGATGTTATGGAAACATTCAATTTTTTCCAACCTTGTCCTTGTATTTATGCCTGAAATGACGCAGTCCTATGTCCTTCGTGACATCTTTTAGGTGGGTGTGACCTTGCTCACTACCAATGGGTAAATTCCCCAAACCAAAGAGGCATTCTCAGTTTTCACCAATTCACGGACAGGGTTTTTATTCCTCATATGAGGCCAGACAACTTTTCTTCAGGGATCTTGAATTTACAAAGCAATACTCACAGTAGGATTTACTCCTTTGAATCTCTTTTGCCATGTCATTCTTTTCATGTCCATCAGCGAGGGACAGGTCCTTCCTGGGCACACGTCATTTGTGTTTATATACACTGAGTGCACAAAACATTACATGGGTCACAGTATTGTGTTACACTTGTGGCTTGTGAACATTATTCACGATAGCTTTCAGACAGCTCAAACACTACCCCACCGGCGTAATGTTTTTGTTTGATGGACCAATGAAGGCATGGTTATGTGCAACTGTAAACACGCCCCAGTCCAGTTACACATTTTTTTATTTTTGAATTTGAACTTCTACAGTAAACCGTTAAGTATTTCCCTGTGAATGCACTTCATTACTTGATCAGTTTGATTAACAGAAAAAAATGATTGTGGTATGTGCAAAAGTCTGGACACCCTTCCAGACTGATAACACACTTTTTGTGAATGCTTTTTGTAACAAGCTTTCAATTCTCCTTATAGTTTTCACCCATATTTGCGAAATGCTTCTAGTTATGCAATTGCCTTGTGCCATCTTGCAAGATCCACACACTGATTGTCAATAATCCTGTAGCCAGGGGACAGTGATATTTATTGGAGTCCATTTTTTTTATCTATCACTGGGTGCAACACAATCCTAAAGACTGAATAGTCCACCCTAATCTCAACAGCTGACTACATTTTATTTTCACCGAATACTACTTTGTCTACAAACACGCATTTGGTGGGTTTGGCCAAAGAGTCCGATTTTAGTCCGCAGTACTAAACATTACACACTAACATTTTAGCCTCCGAGAGGTGAAGACAATAACCCTGATTACCTCGTTACAGCGGCACCTGTCAAGGGACGGGAAGTAACGGGCAGTAGGTGAACAGTCAGTTGTTGAAGGCAGGAGAAATCGCCACCTGTAATGATCTGAGCAACTTTGACAAGGGCTGAACTGTGTTGGCTAGACTGGGTCTGAGCGTCTCTAGAACAGCAGGTCTTAAACAGTTGTTGTAAAGAAGGACACTCGGTGAACTGGCATCAGGGCCATTTGCATACTTCAGATGCTGATTTTTATGATGAGGTCTGAGGAAAGTTTTCCATCTGATGCCGTTTCCATGCAGACCATGCTTGTGCAACAGCTCTGCACAGTGGAACGGCACCACTACTCTAATGTCAGCGACATTTCTATCAGTTTGTCTATTCACACAGCTGGGAAGTTTCTCTGTTTTCATCCTCACTTGCTAAGTCTACTCTACTTGCTGTGTTTAGAGTGTCATCAGCAGATTGTTTGCTGATAAACTCCAGCACTAATAGTCTGCGTCACAGGGGATTTAGCATCCTTCTGCTCTGGCTTTGCACAAAGGCATTAGGGCTTAAGACCAATTCTGTGGTGCTAGGTTAAGGGCTTAGTGTCTGAGGCTGAAAGTGTGTTGCACAAAATCTTGGGCTAGTAAAAACCTTTGTGTAAAACTCTGCAATCCCAAACATAATTCATTTAACCTTTTCATGTAACCAGTGGATGAAAAGTTATTAAACCTTTTAAACTAAACGAAACCAAAAGCAGTTCCGGACTGCAATTTCTTACTCTCATAACTACAGTGCAAATGTCTGACACCACAATAAAAACGTGGTGTTTTATTTATTTAAGCCTGCAAATAAGCAACAGTGTTAGAATCTTAAAAACAAAGTATTCTAAATTCTGCACTAGTTCTCAGTTACTCTTCAAATGTAGATACATTTGGGACAACAAACCATGCCTTTTTTTTTGGTCTTATTAAATCACCTCTTATTAAATCACATGCTCATATGACTCTCTGATTTGGGTTGGATTTGATCTCCTCTTCAGGCTTTTATACAAACTCGTGAAACCCATTTCAGCTCCAGTGCAAAAGCAGAACATATGGAATGATAAGAAATTCTGATAATGATACGAAATCACTGAAATGTGTTAAAGATTGTGCTTTTCACAGATTGAGTATTTATGAACAGAATGCAAAACAGAAGCATTTGAACTATTTACTCTTTGTACACCATCCCTGTTAGATTGTTAAAATTAGTTCATTAATAATTAGTAATTGCGTTGTTTTAAGTGGTCTAATCATCCTGAAATTTTGATTTGGTGTAAAAAAACAACTGATTTCTTTACATTATGTAAAAAATGAGGAATAATAAAATAGAGACACAGGGTTTTGTTTCAACAGTAACAAATTATCATTTTTCAGAACATTTTCAGAATAATTTGCAGAAATGGGACAATCAGCCTGGAATTTCAGGGGTAACAAAGCTCTGTACAGGCATTTGAACTGATCATCTCGATTCACATGCAACCATAAGCAAATTCCTTTACTGCTAATGGCAAAAACTATTTAAACTAATTTGTTTAAAGATTCCGATTCACAAGTCATATATAGACGTCCCATAAAAATATGCATATTAATAACCCCAAACTTACACCTGGTGTTATTAGCCTTAAGCCTGTAGTTGCAACAACCAGCATTCATAAATGACTCACAACGTCCTTAAACATTAGTGATTTATTGAGCTGGTTATTAATGAACAATCAGCTGACTGCAACATCTTCTTTCTTTTGAGAACATTAGACAGAGACAACAAGTGCTCATTCCACTTATTAAAGCACTTTCACTTAACCCATACATTGTGTGTTCTGTGTTCTCTCTCAGGTTATATTTAGAGGAGGTGGTGCTAGAGTTTGGCTACAGAGAATCCACAACACACCCTGCAGAAGTAGGTCAGACTGTGAGTGGGCTTTATGCTCAAGGACTGTGTCAATTTTCAGTCTCAAAAAAGAAACGTAATGGTTTACTAAAATGAAATTGGGGGGGGGGAAGCATGAGTGGTACGAAGCAGGAGGGCACTAGACAGCCCCCTGTACATTATTCCCCAGAAAAGGTGTGTTCAAAACACATGTCATGAGAACATATTGGTTTGGTAGCTTTTTAATAAAGCAGTAATCAGAGTAATGCAGGGGTAATGGGTTCTCACGAGGCTGTGAGATACTGCAGCAGCCAGTGAAATAAACCACTGGAATCTTAAGACATTCAGGGGGATCTGTAGTGGAGGAGTGGGCCTGTAACACAGCACTCAGTGTCAAGACTGTAATCTGAGATAGTTTGCAGTGTTTACAAACGTCCTACTGCTGGGACGTGGGAAGTGTGAGGCGACTGTCACGCCCCCCATATTTTGAGACTGCTTAACTGCGACCAGGGGCATCACAAGAGAGGCTAGGGGGTCCTGAGTTGTTTTTCTTAAGGCACAACCATTGTTTATCCAAATGACCACTGAAGCTTAAAGTGAAAGTTTACAATAATGCTGGTTTATCACACTTTAGTGACATAACAAACATTCTTCAAGCAGTCACCAGTTTTGTGGCTTTTTTTGCGGAATCCGCCTGATAAAGCCACAACACCACTCAGAAAACACCGGACATGGGACAGCACTCTTCCGTTCACAAACAACAAACCCTGTTGAGCATCTATAGCTGACTTGTTGAGGGGGAAATGAAAGCAGCATGTCCAAAACAATGTTGGTGACGATGGCATGGCGCTTATTTCTTGAAGGTTAAAAACAAATTTTCTAGAATGTGTTGAAGTAGAGACTTCATGGTCAGTAATGCTGCTGTGGGCATGAAGTACCTGGGAATATCCTTACATGTTTAATTACTGGAATAATAGCCCTTCTTGTAGTAGTATAATATTCGAACATGGATGATCCTCCACACATAAGCCAGCATGGACAAAACATGAAATGCAACAAATCTCTGCTCAGGTCTAAGTGAAAGGATCATTCGGTCTTTGACATTCATCATCAGTGTGGTACCACTGCTTCCACTTTAACAGGCCCTGGACGGATGTGTTGGCTTCAGACACTCCTAGATCCAGACATACATGGATATTGGAAGTTATATATGAGAAGCAGTTATTCAGAAAATACTGATAATGGCTTAGTAATTCAGTCATAAAATGACCCTCTTTCATTATTTAACCAACCCACTGATGTACAAATGTATTTGTACATCATTAACTGTGTGACTGTAGGGCTGCTGCAGCAGAATGGAAGGGAAGGTACCTTGGCAGCCCTTCGGCACACCTGAGATAAGGAGAGATAGCATGTATCTAAATTCAACAGGCTTATTTTGTGTCAACACTTGGGGCTATTTTTAGTCCTGTGTGGGTTTGGGGGTTCCACGCAGTGGACCTTGCCCTGTGTGCTCACTGAATTCTCAGCAAATCGAGGATAAACACATCCTGTTTTTCTAGTCAAATGTGGATATTTGTACAACATGTGCCTGGTCACACAGGTCCGTCTGACAAAGACCTCATGGAACCTGTTTACGTAAGGTCAATAAAGACGATCGAGCGATTAGTGTCGCCTTTTTCACAATGCCATGAAGAAACACGCATGCTGAGCCAAACGGATGAATGATGGTTTTGCCATGTTTCTTTGGACAGATGTCAGCACGGACAGACGTCAGGACTTGTGGCAGGTGTATTTGGTCCGTAAAACTTTATCAAAAAACAAAAGTGTTGACTTATTTATGAGCGTCAGTATCAAGGGCGCCAGGACCCACAGGCCTACTCCGCAAAACAGCTGACTGTGCAGAAAGAGCAGTGTGTTCCTTTACAAGGGCCAGATTAATATTCGGGCACCGGGACTGTGCAGGGAAATCAACATCTGGGATTACTGGAAAAGTACCAATAATGCCTTGCCTTTCTGTGACATCAACACTGTAGGAAATATACATTTTCACTGTAGCGCTCTATTTAGTTGTCTTCTTTTCTTTTTTAATATTATGAAGCTTAGCAGGGGAGAGGAAATGCATAAACTGTAAAACAATTGCCATAAATCATAAAATGTGCAAAGAATCACATAGATAGTCACATAGATTCTGCTCCCCAACATACTGTAGTTGGTCAAGTTAAATAAATAGTTGGTAAAGTTATATAAATTATATAATTTTTTCCCTGTTAATCCATTTGCTGTTACATTGGTATTGAACAGTTGCGTGTCAACTTTGCTGTCAGACCTTCTCCCTAAATTCTATAGGATTTTTCCATGGTGTGCATGACCCCTGCCAGGCGGTGGTACCACTCGGAGCATAGTAAGCTATCTTTTCCTAGGAAAGTGCTCATTGGACCCTGATGTCTGTAACCTCGTGTCACGCTTAGGTTCCACAAAGACTCCCAGCGAGCAGCATGAGCAGCGTGAACTCCCCCGCCTGTCTGCTGGCACGCAACCACTTCTACAGGAGTGAGTTTACCCTCACAGCGCTCTGCTACAGCTGCACTTTCACATAGCTGGACGTTTCCCAAGGAAAACAGCACGCTGTGTTCCTCGTATAGCTTTATCTCACTATTGAACAACAATTATGGGTATTAAAAAAATGTTGTTTTCAGTTGTATTTTCATTGACCTACAGTATATTTGCCAAATAACTACTGGGCATTTAAAAACATGGTGGAATGATGAAAGCCAAAATGTTTGGTAAAACAAAAATGTTTTATAAAAATCTTTATAAAACAAATGAATTAATATAAAGTAAATATCACAATATATCATTTCAGCAGTGCCATTTCTTTTTTGTAAGTCACTTACGGTCCCCAAGCTTCAAGTGTCCCTGTGTTTTAATTATCTTATTTATCTATCTGTCTGTCTATCTACCTATCTATCTGTCTATCTATCTATCTACCCATCTATTTTTCTATCGATCTATCTATCTATCTATCTATCTATCTATCTATCTATCTATCTATCTATCTATCTATCTATCTGTCTATCTATCTGTCTATTTACTAAAACCTATCGCTAGTATCATGAATCTTCATGATATTGCATATACAACAGTTCTTATATAAACAGCATGACATTAATAAAAGAATCACTTTTTACTTGAAATTCATTTTTATTTTCTTTTATTCACCATTTATTTAGTCTGTCTTCTAAAGATATTAATTCTGTTCTGTTTTGTTTATTTTGAAATGTATTACATTTCACTTGATTCAAATGAATGCCTTCTTTATTCTTTTTAATTTTTGCATAGAAAGCAGGCTGTGGCTTAGAACTCCCACATGTTCAGAAAAGGCCTTGCAGTTTAATGGCCCAAAAGCATTCTTAAGTAGATGTAGCTGCTTGCTCTGAGCTTTAGGCTCTGGCTTAGCTGTCACGTGTCTGTAGGAAATGTACAAGTAACATATGTTTCTTTCTGCAGATGTCAGTCCCACTGATAAAATCAAGCCTGTGTACAGTGTCTCTGGAAACTTCAAACAATCGATGCAAGGCCAAGTGACTGCCTGGGGGATTGTGCCCTCACCACAAGGTACAGTATGAAAAAATCCTGCAGGACAAGGGGTGTAAATCCCTATTCGATTATTTAGGAAATGAATCTGTGCATCGTGACATCTCAGGCTGGTTTACATTAAGAATTGAAAACTGCATTTCGTTTTTAATTTAGCTCTATTTACTATGGAACTAATGTTGCATAGATGCTTCGCTGATCATCAAGCCACCTGTCAGCCTGAGACCAGCCAATACTGCCCAGTTTTTTGTGGCTTCTCACCTCTCTCTCTCTCTCGAGGATGTGTCATTGCTCCTGATGTCCAGCAAAGCCACCACTGCTCCGCTCGACCCTATCCTGTCAAGTACACTCCAGATGATATCCTCGGATCTAATCCTGCACATCACCTACATCATCAATGGCTCCTTAACAACTGGCCATGTCCTCTCTGCTTTAAAGGCTGCAGTGGTCACACCAATTCTGAAGAAACCCATGCTGGACTCCTCAGATATCAACAACCACAGACCAGTATCTCTTCTCTCCTTCAGTTCCAAAGTCCTGGAACATGCTGTTTATAACCAACTCAACATCTTTCTTTCTCAAAACAGGCTTCAGGACCCTCACCAGTCCGGGTTCAAGGTGGCGCACTCTACTAAAACAGCACACTAGCCATCTCAGAAGAAGATAAGATAAGATAAACCTTTTTTAGACCCACAAGTGGTAAATTCGCTTAGTAACGGCAGAAAGTGGACAGTACAAAGTTAAGAGTAGCAAAATTGAGAAAACAATAGAATAGAATAAAATAAAAATAGACCAAAGTACTATATCGCAAGATACTATTTAATAAAAATAAAAAATTCTCTCAATATACAGTCTAAAGATGTACAGTATAAAATCTAGGAATAGTGTGTATAGCTGTATTGTACAAAATATACATATATGTATGTAAACTGTAAGCAGACTAAATTGCACATTTTGTATAAAATCCACAGTATGTTCAGATGTACAGTCCAAAAAATGTACAGTATATAATCCGCAGAATATAAAAATGTACAGTTATAAACCAAAAGTGTACAGTATGTAGCATTAGCAGTGCACCATTTTAAATGGTAACTTCATGCAGCTAGATCAGCCAACCTGTCTTCTGCCCAAATTCTTCTTGACCTTTCTGCAGCCTTCGACAGATCCTCCTGGCTACTCTCCCTTGGGATCTCGGGCACAGCCTGGCAATGATTTGCTTCCTACTTTGATGGTCGGAGGTACCAGGCAGCATGGCATGACTCCCAGTCTACCCAGCGAAGATTGTCCACAGGGCTCGGTGTTCCACTGGGCTCGGTCCTTGGACCGCTTCTCTTTTCTCTATTTACTGGTTCTCTTGGAGATGTAAGAGACTCACATGGCTTTTCCTACCACTTTTATGCAGGTGACACTCAACTCATTGTCTCTTTCCCCTCCAGTGATGATCAGGTCTCGACCTGTGTCTGTCTGGACGACACCTCCTCTTGGATGATGGCCCACCACCTTGAGCTGAATCCCAGCAAAACTGAGATTCTTTTTATCTAAGGGTATCCATCACCAAGCCACAACCTCACAGTTTCTTTTGAGAACTCTGTAATTGGACCCTCAGAGCAGGTAAGAAATCTTGGTGTCATGCTAGATGAAGAATTGTCATTCTTCGCAGTTACTTGTCCAGTCTCTGGTCATATCGAAACTGGACTGCTGCAACTCTCTACTGGTTGGACTTCCACTGAAGGTAACAAAACCACTTCAGCTAATTCAGAATGCAGCTGCAAGGTTAGTCTTCAATGTTCCTAAATTCTCACACACTACGCCTCAACTACGGAACCTTCACTCGCTCCCTGTGGCCACTCGAATTAAGTTCAAAACCTTAACACTTGCCTGCAAGGCCAAGAATGGACTTGTACCTCCTTACTTATCAGCTCTGATCAAGCAGCCTCACTTCTCGTCTTCTCAGAGCTTCAAGTACCGCTCGTCTTGAGCCTCCGTGGTTGAAAAGAAGAGGACAACATGCATCAAGACTCTCAGTGGTGGAACGAACTCCCTCTTGCAATCAGATTCTTGGAGTCCCTCTCTGTCTTCAAGCGTCGTCTGAAGACTTACCTCTTCAAGGAGCACCTTGCTGACTAACCAGTCCTCTCGTTTATCTCTTATACATCTTTATCTTTATATTTAAAAAACCTTGGGCACTTATCCTCAACTGTTTGTCCTTACTTGTGTATTAACCCCTGACTTTTTTCTTTTGACAGAGTTTGGTAGGGTGTGTAACTTAGCTGGCAGTAACTTGGTAAAAAGCAGGTGTTGATTTTAGTGTAGCTTTACAGGTATGAAGAACAGACGTAGATGACTTAAGCACTGATGTACGTCGCTCTGGATAAGAGCGCCTGCTAAATGCCGTAAACGTAAACATATGTAAACTAGCCTCAAATTCCACAAATCAACTATATAAGTGCAGTTCAGAATGAAAAAACAAAAAATGCTCAGAATACACAAAAGTGTTTGACCTTTTTTAAACAGTAGTGAAAATATACGCAATAAAAGTTCGATTTATTATGGGGAAAAAACAGTCACGTGTTTTACTGTATACTTTATGTCAGGTCTGGGAGCCATAACGGTGTGTGGCCGGTAGAGGGCGCCCTTGTTTATGTTTGTTTTTTGTTGTGTTTGAATTTTTATATTGATATGTTGAGCACCACCGGCAGTGAGTTTGTTGAGAATGAGTTTCAGCTGCCGGGGTGCTCAAAGAGATGGGTTTTGTGTTTTGATTGGTTGTGTTTGTGTGAGTTTTTTGTATTTAAGTTCTGTTGGGACCGACTCATGTTGTCGGTCCATCGTCCGTATACTAAGGTTTGAGTTCTCCTTTGCAAAGTGCTTATTTTGAGTTCAGTCAGGCCCTCGAGCCTGCGTTTGGTTTGGCTGAAAATAAAGAGCATTACAAAGAGAAAATGGATGCCTGCCATCATTCTAGAGAACGCGGGGG
>JBBPCX010067497.1:0-13180 GCA_037974365.1 Hydrocynus forskahlii | reverse complement strand
GGCTTCTTTTTGGTTGGAACGAAAACCTGCACCCACAGCGGCCCTTTCTGGACAGGTTTGGGGACCCCTGCTCTATACTCTTGAACTTGCATCCTCATCCCTTTTACTCGGCATGCAGTGAACCAAGGTGAGCTAACCAATACCAGGCACTGGAGGCTAAACACTGCTATCATAGGACTGAAGGGGTGGTCATAGCCTAGTGGGTAAAACACTTGCCTGTGAACCCGATAACCACAGAGTTGCAGGTTCAAACCCCCCCCACTTTCTACCATTGTCTCCTTGAGCAAGACACTTTACCCTTTAGTGTCTCCAGGGGGAGCGTTCCTGTAACTAATGATTATTAGTCGCTCTGGATAAGGGCGTCTGACAAATGCCCCTTAAAAAAAAATTGGGGTGGTGGTGGCCTAGTGGGTAAGACACTTGCCTCTGGACCAAGAGGTCATTGGTTCATCGGTTTAGCGTCTGCTAAATGCCGTAGATGTAAGTGTCTTGCTGTGTCCCTACCCCACTCTAAGTTCTCTTATCCCAGCCAAGAAAAGAAAGTTTGAACTGTGCGTGCTGTCTGACACGCTCCTGCCCCTGGTGTGATCATTCTGCGGCACCATGTAGACTCATAGAATGAAAAGGGAGAGTGGTGTACAGAAGGTTAGCATCAGGCCTGCTCAGATCATGGAGAGATAAAGGGGGATAAAGCCTCATATGATTCTGATTATACCTGAATACCCCTGCTACATCTGAAACCAAATTCACTGGCTTTAATAATCCTTCTTTGACACTGCAGTGCCGTTGCATGGTCAGTCCATCTGCAGAAGGTTTGAATGTAATATAAAACACACACACAAATGCACATAAACACCTATGTTTTACATTCATATTTACCCCCCATATTAGAAAAAAGTACACAGAAAGTTCATGCCTCCTCAAGGTACAAAGTAATTGAGTTTAAGCAAGGTTTTAAATAATAAACATTCGTTATATTAAGCTAGTTAGCCATTAACTGACCTCACAACACGATAAATTTGCAAAACATCTGGACCAGTGACAACTTTGAAAAATGAAAAAAGCATGCTGTCTAAAAATGAGGTTTTGTTCCGACAGCAATGGTAGACACACACATACACTCACACACACACACACACACATCCTCTCCTGTCTAACCTGCGATGTTGGCTACACGCAGTGCCTCCTGGGCTTTGGTGGGTTTGGAGCGGTTTGGGTTGCGTTGTTTGTTGCCGCCCTGTGCCGAGCGGATGCTGCGGATGTGGACCTCAGTGGCTTTGAAGAAGGCCACCATGAAGGGCTGTTTACTCTGAGGACCACTGCGGCCAATCAGGCCCGCCACCCGTGGATTCATACTCTGACCTGCAGGGCCAGATCGAGAGGACGGCAGGCTTCAGTACATGTAGCACAGGATTACAGACAGCAAATGCACGAGAATAAAGTTTTAATAATATGGGATGGTCTGTGAAAGGAAAAAGACAGAGGGGGCTGTTTCAGATTTACTGTAACAAAATTTAAATCACTCTTGAGTGGAAGCTGTTTGTGTACAAGTCGGGGGTAATCCATTGTCAGAACATGAAAATTAAACTGGATTTTTGTTTTTTTAAATAAATGTTTGTCTTGGTCACTTGGGCAGAAAACCCAAAGCTAAGTGATAAATTGTGTGTACCAGTATGGTAATACAAGTATAATAATAGTCATAAGCATGATTTCTAAGACAGTTCACAGCTCCGAAAGCTGTTTTATTTTCAAAATGCCTTTGCCTTTTTTTCCTGTGGCTACATGAAACCAGGGAGGAGTGAAGTCCTGTTCGGTGCCTTCATTTTTAAACCCAAAGTTAAACCCTTGGATATCATCACTGTCCACATTTAAAAAAAAACAAAACAAGAGCTTCCACAACAGTAACTTTACAGGAGAAGGGAAGAATCTTCTTCACTTATAATGTAAATGTAACAGGGAGTAGGGAGGACTTGTACTGGACATAAGCGTACGAGGTGACTTTACTGAACACAACCAATAACATGAAGGATAAAAAAAAGAAACGTTAAAATAAATTGGAATGAAAAAAAATCAAAACAAATGAGAAACATAACTGGGAATCTCACATAATAGGAGTCATGGGGAGATCACGGAGGGAATGGTCATGGGAAACAACAATGTAGGATGCCACCATAGAAAACACAGAAGGAAACACTAAAAGAGCCATGGTGGACCAACAAGGAACAAACACAGACGCATGGCTATAAATATACAGGGGTCAACACGAAACAGCTGAATCAAGGAGGGGGTACAAGTAGACGGGTACAGACAATAATCAGGAGGGCAGGAACGGGGTGGAGCTAGAGATGAAAATTTAAACAGAAAGCACATGGAACAGGGGTGCGACCAAGAATCAAAACATAAACAGAAAGCATGTGTTACACAAAAACAAAGTCGGTGTGACAGACAGAAGTGGAACAGAACGGGGCGATGACTGTTCTATTTCCACCTTCATCCAGACAATTTCACGAAATATCATAAAAAAAAAAAAAATTCTGTAGATACTTGATACTAATATATTTGATAGACAAGATGAGCTTATGGTGGTGGTGTTCATGTTACAAAGTGGTTTGTTTTTAGTTTTTAGGACTGTATTTTGTCTTTTCAATTATTTATTTTTATTTATTTTATTTTGTAGAAATTGTTTTAGTATTTGAAGTGAAAATAAGTGCACATAATCTATACACATACACACACACACACACACACACACACACACACACACACACACACACACACTTTATATGCACTTTATATATTTATATATATTCACACTTAATAATTTATAGTGCACATATATAAAAATGCTTTGTTTTAAAAGTGCTGCTGCTACATGAACAAAAGGGCAATAACATTAGGTTTGCAAACACTTTAAATTAATAAGGTGCTTTTTAACAGCAGTGTTCCCTTTAACACAGTACCACGGCTGCAGTTCAAATATTTCTAAATAAACTTGAACATTAATGTAATCAAATTTGCCACTACAAGGGCATTAACATTTTATCTAGTTTGTTATAGAAAAACAAGTTACTCTCAGAGCATGGCGGGGGATGGAACCATTATAGCAGGTGGTGACATGCATCTCCCACTTTTTCCCTCCTGGACGACAACAGAGGCGTAGAGCGCTGTGTGGTGATCTTCGGTATTGGGGTTACATTTGTTGAATTGTTAATGTTCTGTTCTTTTACACTTTTATTATCAGAGTTAAGATTAAGGTCAAGCAGGGTATGGAGAGTTTGAGAGGGGCGTGTGTGAGACTGCGGGCGTGGTTGAAGAGCGAGTGAGAGCGAGAGAGCTGGGAGGTTAGAGCTGGTTCAGGGTTTTAGCGGCGTGAGTTGTGGCCAGTCAGCAGCTCAGTTGTTCTAGGAGAACTTTAATGAAAAGAAGCTGCGGAGCATTGGGTAGTTTGTGTTGTGATCATGATTTAAAAAGAGTAAACACAGCTGTTTGACTATAAATGGCTTCAGCCGACCACTAACCATGAGTGAAAGTAAGGTGTTTTGTGTTATCCTTCATATTCTCTGAAAAATGATTAAAAAAATCATAAATTCTGCCAGGGTATGTAAACTTATGAGCACAGCTGTAAATACCCTAAATATCTTAAATGTCTTAAATGTCAGTGATGTGAACAGTGAATCAAAGCCGGTAGGCGACGAATGTTAGTTCTTGGATCTGCGGAAATCCCATCCTTAAGACTCTCTGTTTCACATGCTCTCAAGCAAACAATTATTTATGTAACTATGCTTTCACTGAAAGAAAGCAATGTGGTATAACTACACTGAAAAAACTATTGCTTTAAATTAACAATTTAAATGACCTCGCTGCTCTCTATTTTGGGTTATATGAACTTAAAGTTAACGAAAGGTAAGAACCAGAGGAAATATTTTGTTAACTAAATATAAGTTAAATTATCTCAAAATTTAAAGCAGCCTTGCGCAGCTGGTGGCCTAGTGGTTAGGGAGTTTGCCCTGAGATGAGAAGGTCATGGGTTTGAATCTATGGACTGTTAGAGATTGTTTACCTTGCATGCTGTGCTGTGATGTGTTTGTGCGTGACTATTAGGGGCCACTTTACTTACTTTTTAAGTTAAAACAATATACAGTTTCTTTCGCAGTGTAAACTTCACCGAATTTGTGGTGGTTAACAAGTGCACTGTATATGTATAGCTTGTTCAGTTTTCGCTGAGTCAGTGATGTGTCCACTCACCATCTATAGTCTCTAGCGCCAGCTGCAGGCCCAGGTTACAGCCTGGGTTCAGCACCCAGTGGTTGCTGGTGGCAGTGATGTCGAACACCAACCAGCCCTCCTCTGCTGCCCAGATCATCCGCGAGTCCAGTAGGAAGAGGTCAGACTCCCTGCAGAAAAAGAGAAAGAAGGGTGGAGAAAATGAAAAGGAATCTGTATTATAAATAAATGGTCCTGACTTCATCCCCTTCTTACAAAATGTTTTATTAGTTTAAAGTGAAAGGGCAAATCATTTCTTCACGACTATCCACTTCATCAAGTACCCCTACCTTGTATCCTCACTTATTGTCCAATTTATTAAATGTGCCATTTGTAATTTACAGTTACATGTGTGCCTCATTTGTTAGCCACTTTAACCTGTTCATCAACGAAAAGGGTCATTTGGGTGGTGAATCGTTCTCAGCACAGCAGGGACATTGACGTGACTGAAGCATGTTATAGAGTGTGTGTGTGTGTGTGTGTGTGTGTGTTTGTGCGATTGCACCTGGATTTTTTAAATACTCCATTGTTACTGCTGGGCTGAGAATGTAGCCAGTAGCGTCCTGTGGTCAGAAACTGACCACCGATGAAGGATTAGGGCACAAACACAAACTGGGTCTTTCACTAGTAACTTTACCTCTAAAACTTGGATCGACATGTTAAGTGTGTCTAACAAAGTGGGCCGTAAGCGACTAAAAACTCTTGTGATACACCCTATGCAGCACACACACATACGCAATAAAATGGCACTACCATGTCAGGATGACTGCTGTGCAGAAAATGATCCACCACCCAAATAATTCCTGCTCCTTGGTGGTCCTGTGCGGGCTTACAGATAAATGGGCAGAGAAACTGTGGTCTGGACTATAGTGTCTGTAAAGTGCATTATATGGTAAGTGGAGCTAATAAAATAGATGATGTAGATACAAGGTAGATGAACCTCATGCTTAGTTGGTGTATTTACAATGTTCTGACATTGTATAGAAGTGTGTGTGTGTGTGTGTGTGTGTGTGTGTGTGTGTAGGTTGTACAGTCAGAGATCGTTTAAAAAAGTGTATTACAGAGGATTTCCTGACAGAAAAGACACCTGACAGCCACACTGTTCCACTATCCAAGTCAATGCCACGAACAGACAGAGATTAAACCTAAAGAGTAACTGGCAGGACATCAGGAATTGGCCACAAAAGACAGCCCACAAAAGCACTGTGAAACACACAGCTTCAGCACATCATAACTACTGCTCAAGTTCCCCTCGTTGTAAGTACAAAAACAGAGTTTAGTGAATAGAGAGTTTTACAAAGGCCTAAATGCCAGCTGTGTTCTTATGCATACTCCTCACTCAGACACACACGCACCCAAACACCATACAAAAGTAATTAAACCAATGACTTACAAGTGGCTGTATTATTCTGGTGGGAAGAAAATTCCAAATTCCAGAAATGGAGGGAAGGCCAAGAAAAGAACAGAGAAAGCAGATGCATAAACAGAGAGAAAATTAACCAGAAATACATAGAAAGTGACAGAGGGTATGAAACAGGAAATGAATGAGGGGTAGAGACTTGAGAGAGCATGTTATAGAAAGAGAAAGTGAGAGGGGGATAGACAGAGAGATAACATGAGTGAGTGAGTGAGTGAGTGAGTGAGTGAGTGAGTGAGTGAGTGAGTGAGGGGAGTGAGGGAAAGACAAGGGAGGGGTAGAGAGAAAGAAAGAGTGAAAAGAGAGAGGGGGAAAGAGGGGGGGGGAGCGAGTGCAAGAGAAAGAACGGGAGAGAGTGAGAGCTCCAGATTGTGAAACCCAAGAGAACAGTTAATCTCCTTGATTGACAATAATGATTTCATTAACAACTGTTGGTCTCACACTGAACAAGTCACAGGCTGGAATTCAAAAAAAGACAGAAAGAGAAAAAGAAAGAAAAGAGGGAAATGTTAGCAAAGATAACTTAATTAGTCTGTCAAAACATCACAGGTTTAGAGCCTGTTAGAGCATTTAAAGGCATTCTGTGAGTATGTGAGTGTGAGTGTGTGTGTGTGTGTGTGTGTGTGTGTGTGTTTAACACCCCTGTTCTCTCTGTCTAATGGACACACCTGTTCTTAAAGTGTTCCTTTCCATCTGATATCTCACTCACTTATCCATCCATTTTTCTCTCCTTTCTCTCCAGTTGCAACACAATGGCGGGTGTTGTTTCCTACGGGCCGGCAACCCTTTAGCAGAGTCTAGGAGAACGAGGGGGAGCTAGACAATTTTAAACCCGATTCATGGTGTGAGTTACACTGATATTCTAGAAGGTTCTGAATGTGTAGTTGAGGGATGGCCTCTCTGGGCACAAAACTGAGGGAAACCCCAAGGAATAGAAAAATAGTGTCTGAAGTCTAGATACAGCAACTACTGTCACAAGCTGGCAGTAAACACTGATGAACCAAAACATTATGATAACTTGTAGGTGAAGCAAATAACATTAATGACTGTGTTACAACTGTCCATGTCAATGTTAAATGGTAAGCAATTATTTAGATTTTGTAATCGACATGTTGGCTTCAGGAGAAATAGACAAGTGTAAACACCTGAACAACTTTGACAAGGGCAAAATTCTTTTGGCCAGACATCTGGGTCAAAGCATGTGGGGCCGATGTCCGTCCCTGGTGAGGTGCTTCCGGTCAGCAGTGGTTAGTACCTACCGACAGTAGTCTGAGGAGGAACAAATCGCAAACCAGTGACAGGGTGTTGGGCACCCAAGGCTCATCAATTAGTGAGTGAAACAAAGGCTATCCTATCTTGTCCAGACTGACAGAAGAACTACTGTGGCAGAAGTCACTGAAAATTTTAGTGCTAGCCACAAGAGCAATGTGTCATGACACACAGTGAATCGCAACCCACTAACAACGCGGCTGAGTAGCTGCAGATCTGTCAGCGTGCCCATGTTAACTGCTGTCCACTGTCCAAAGCCCCATCTGGTTCCAACTGACTGAAGAGCAAAGCTCCGTCTGACAGAACTACTTCTACAGTAGAAATGGTTGATTTTTTTTTTTCTGGTTACAGGACAAATGTGTCACAACACATAATGAATCACATCTGCTGAAAAGAGACTACAACTGCAAACTGGTCAGAGTAAGCATGTTACCCCTGCCCACTGTTTAAAGTGACTAGCATGGGCAAATGTGAACTGTATCTCAACCCTGGAGCAATGGAAGGAGGTTGTGATCTTGTTTTCTTTTACATCTTGTGAACAGGTCGGTAGAAGGAGTGTGATGCTCTGGGCAATGTTCTGAAAACCTTGGGTCTGGGCCTACACGTGGATGCACATGCCTTGCACCTGTATAGTCGTTCCAAACCAGGTATCCCTCAAATCTCAGTCAGATCAAGCATCGGTGGGCTGTGCCAGAACAGCAAGTCTGATCTGCAGCAGGTCCACCTCGCCACTTACATGACATGCCAACTTACATAAAAGATCTGCTGGAGAACCAAACAACATATTAGGCAGTCTGTCAGTGCTGATAACCGTCACAGTATGCTCAGCAAAGCTTGTCTGACTAAACCATGCTTTGACTTTACTGCTGTATTTAAGGCGAAACACTTGTGGTTACTGTAGACATTTTTGTTTCCTCATTTTATCTCGTTTGTATCTCTTCCTTTTAAGGAAAGATATTATTTGATTTAGTTCTTTACCGCAAGATTGTTACTTATGATTAACTTTATTGTGGTTCTGTTTCTTGGCTAGTTGTTGTTGCTGGGTTTTAGGCGAGTAAGGAACGAAGAGATTACAAAGGTAAAAGAGATTCGGTTGGAGTGCCGTTACTGAGAGATACTGGCACTTGCCTCTCAGCAAATCATATTTGTGAAATCAAAATTTATTGAAATCAGTTGGATCAGATACATCAAGGCCTGCTTACTGTCAGTCCTACTGAAAATAAACATCACTTATATAGAACCTTTAAAGTGATGTGATTCAGGCTAAAAGGTCTCAGTGAGCAGCACACTGCTGTGATGAATTCAAGTAAAAATAAGCTATTGAAATACATCAGTCTGGAAAGAGTTATGAAGCCTTTTCTAATGCGCTGGGATTCCAGTGAACCACAGCAAAAGCCATTATGTCTAAAGGGAGAAAACTTGGAATGGTGGTGAATCTTCCCAGAAGCGGCTGACTTACCAAAATTCTTCTGAAAGAGCAGCAGTGACTTATCCAGGCGGACACAAAAGAACTCGAATGAACATCTAAGGATCTGTAGGCCTCACTAACCTTAGGAAAGGTCAGCCCCATTAGAAATAAACATGGCAAAAATGGTATCCAAGAGATTCAAGATCAAAAGCAGTGTTAACCACGAGGAAAATAGATGTGTACACTATTACGTCAAACTGTACACCTGGTGTAAAACTAACACTGCATTCCACAACATGAACATCATACCTACAGCCAAACTACTTTTGCTATAGGTGGCACAACCAACTCTTTTTTCATATGAGTGACAGAGTTGTGTTTTTTTATTCAATAAATGAAATTATAATTCAATGTGTTTTGTGTTTGTGTATGTCCTTGTCGTATTTCTTTGTCCTTGTCTTAACTGTCTTATTCCAGACCTGACACAAAAATAGAAGAAATCAGGTTTGGTAAGATCAGCTACAGGTCAGGAGAACACTTTGTAAATTAATCTGAACCACACCAATAAGCCTAATGTATACATTTACAGTGATCTGAAAGGGACTTCCCTGTTTGTGTATGCATGTGTGTGTCTCACCTGTCTGAATGTTCCTCCAGTACTTGGTACACACTGATTCTGAATGTCTCATTGTCGAAGCGCTCTGGGATGAAGTCCTTGTAAATCCGAAACTCTGCAGCTGTCACAGCTTCGCCCTCTGGAATCTTGGAGAGGTCGAATCGGAATTCTTTGTGGTGGCGGCGCACCGGCATAAACTCTTTATCATGTTCCACTGCGGGCAATAACAAAAGATAGATTTGCATCTGGCAGTTAAAGCGTCTCCAAAGACAAAGGCCACAAAACATTTCCACACAGGCAAAAGGTTAGCCTGACATTTAAAGCACTCAATGCAAATGCTGTTTGAAGTGCTGGGCCTATCTCTTTCTTTTTCGTTTTCCATGGTACAACACATGTTGAGCACCTCCAAAAGCTGCCGATTAAGACAGATTTACAGACAGCTTTATGTCTCTACATCTGTCCGTTACCCTCTGCTCTCTTTGCCTCAATAGCTTGAAACGTGAAGCATTTGTTTGAACAGGAAATGTCTTTCTAGACTTGATTGACTTTGGTTTCAGCCCCTAAGCTTTGGAAGACTATTTCATAGATTTTATGGGATTGTATAAAACTCACAACGCATGATGAAATGTTTTGATCATCGATAAGTATTTACAGTTGACACTATAGACCCTTGTAAATACAAGGATGTTTTTACATTCATTTTTCTAAAACACAGTATTCTAGATCAAACAAGAATATACAATTTTCTTTATATAATTTTCTAAAACTGTTACATGCACAAATGAAAAAATATCTTTACTGTGCTGACAGCATCCAAATCAATCTCAGATGCTGCCACTGAGTGTTCTATGGGTATTTAGATGAATTGGATGATGACCACCAAAAATGTAAGTAATTCAAGCAGGCCATGAAGACATATCACCCCGGGGTTTAGCTCTAGTCAGATCTAACAGACCTGATTCAGGTAATGAAGGGTTTCAGGAGCATCTGAGTATCTGAGCCAGGTGTGTTGGATCTGAACTCTGCATGGTGTTGAATCTCCAGCACCAGGATTGGGCATCACTGGTGTAAAGCAAACTTCTGTAATTGAATCATCTCTTGTTCTTTTGTGCCTGACTTGGCCTTAATTCAAGACCAAAAATAAGCAACACAATAACAGTGGTGATTTTGTTGTGTACTCTTTGTTATTTGAACACCATTGTAGATTTTCATGAAAAAAATCCAGAAGAAAAATCATGAAATCACTGTGATTTCATAATTGTTTTAAAAATGTATAACCAAATAATAAAGTACTTAATTATAAAGATGTTAGAGTGAGATTTTTGCTTCATGCATGTTGTTCTCCCTCCTCCTTTCTCTCCCATTTCTCTTTCTGCAGCTTTGCCAATGAGAGACAATAACAGATATCACTAACAGACCATTTGATTAATAAAAAAACATGAAGGCTTTCCCATATAATACAAACTGCAAATTGATGATGTCTCTTGGGAATAACAAACTTTTTAAAAATTTGATTCAAGAGAGATTGATTAATCTAGATGTCAACATATTGACTTAATTGCCAATAGTGAATCATAATTAATAATGTGATTGAGTAGTCAAGTCAAGTAGCTTTTATTGTCATTGATCTGAGTGATAAGGTGGTGAGGGTGGGCCGTACTGCTCACACACAGAGGCCAATTATGCTCTCTTAAACTCTGGAAGTGTCATGGGGCTCAAACTTGTGAACTCCTGACAACAGGGCCAATGCTTAGATTGTTAAATGCTCCATACTTTTGCCCTGTAGAGTATATCAGCATAGCAAGGCTGGGCTAATACCCCTGGTGCACAAGATGGCAATTCCAAGTTCTGCCTTATCCATGGTAGGCATGACTGTTTCCAGTTTGGTTTGGTGTAACAGCTGAGAATTGGGAGAAGACCTTAATAATGACAATGAGTGTTTTACTGTTAAGGAAAAAGATTACGACATGTGCGCCTCACTGTACTAATTTGTAAATTAGCTAACTAAGTCATTTCCTCTCCAACCAGAAGTGGCTTGTTAAGACCCATACAGACATCCTGAGTCTCACTCAAAATACTTGGCATTTCCAGACGACAAACTAGGAACAAAATTGGCCTAAACATATTTTTCATCCTACTCTGAGGTTACTTACTTTTCCTCATAGACCTATGGCTGGTACTTCTACCGGTAAGTTGATCTTCATTTGATACTGGGGAAAATATCACGTATCATCAAAACACTTCTAACGGGTCATATATTAAGCAAACTCTTGTCAAACTCTTGTCAAACAATCGAACATTAGATAGTCAAGCTGGCTGGTTAGCGATTTTGATAGGTAGCAAGTAGAGCCCTGCATTGAGAGCGGGATCCCGCAGGTCCCACTGGACCCAACGCAAATCTTGCGGGATTGGGCGGGTTAAAACGAGCGCGAGCAACAGAGACAGTGGGCGGGAGCGGGTCCCGAAATAATTAGCAGAATGTAGGATCCAGTTGAAGTTGTCGATAAAATTAAGAAGGAAGAATATAAAACAAAACTAAAGATTGGGAAATCGGTTAAGATCTGAACTTTGTGTTGTGCAAAGTGTGGCAAAGCGCTAGTCTATAACGGGCACAAATCTGGCACTTCAGGATTGAGGAGACACACCTGCCCCGTTACTCCCCGGTCAGACGAAGCTGAAATTTGCAGACAAAACAATTCTCCCCCCACATGACAAGCAAGAGAGTACTAAAAAATGTGGCGAACTATGCTGTAAAGACATTTGGCCTCATGATTTTGTTGCCGGGGATGGCTTTACTGACATATTTCAGCATGGTGTTAACATCACCGCTAAATATGGCAAGTTTAATGTTCTGCCTCATCCAACAACTGTATCAAGGTATTCTGAGAGAAAAGCTCAGGAGGTGCAGGCATCCATGTTAGCGGAGATACACGTATAATTGAAAAATATGGATGCGCTATTACAGCAGATATATGGAGGGAAGATTACCTCAAAACAGTCATGTCCAGCACTATCCACTACACGAATGAGGACTTCAAGCGGGTCTCGATAGTGCTTTTTGCGGCTCTCTTCATGTTTCACATCTTCTGTGAAAGAGCCAGTGCGCTCCACTAACGTAAAGTAACAGAACATGGATAGTTTTTTTTTACTTTATAAATATATTTTCATACATTTTTTTACTCTGTAAATGTACTTTCCGGGAGCAGGCGGGAATCGTTAGAAATTCAGTGGGAGTGGGCGGTAACGGGCGGAAGTTCAGCGGGAGTGGGTAGGAGCGGGATTTAAAAAATAGTCCCGCCCAAGGCTCTAGTAGCAAGTTATCTTCACAGTTATTGATGTAACCGGAGTTTCTAAAGCCCTTCTCTCTCTTACTCCTAGGTGCCGATTATATGATAGAGTGTACATTATTTATTGTGACTTTTACCTTAACTATAGCACTTTTTCCTCTACTCTTGTTGCAAGTTCTTTTTCTTGTTTTTTGCAGTTCTTCCCAGTTTCATCAACTATCACCACAATCTTTCTCTTGTTGTCACTATCCACATCACTTTCACTCTCTCTCCTTATCCTTGCTTTCTTCCATGCTTTCTCTTTATAGCACAAAAGCCTCACTGTGCATGTGGACAAAAATAAGAGAGAGATAGTGACAGATAGCAAGGCAGACACAGAAAGAGAGAGAGTGACAGAGAGTGAGAGACAGAGAGAGACACAGAGAAAGCGAGAGACAGTGAGCAGGGCTCCAGTTACCCTGCTGGGGTGATTAACATAGGGCATTCCGTGGTGCATTGTACGCTGCTTCCCAGAGGACCAGCATTGTTTACACACTGTTCTCACTCCAAGGTGCCCTTCCTTTGAACCCCCCGGGTGCCCCCTAACAGGGTTGACTCGACGCCAGGGCCACCTGGGTCCGCTTGGCACACCGATGAAAATCTGTCAGCAGTCTGCAAGTCTCAGCTACCAAAGAGAGTAATACAAACTGAAACCTACTCTGCAGTCTGAGGGCCGGAGAGCAGAAGGCCTTTACTTTACATTACTTTATTTTTCATTAAATATTTTTTGGAATTAGGGGTCCATGGACAAAACATATGTTGGATACAAAGAAAAAATACAGTTGTATACGGCAAAGACAACATGTAATAATAAAGTATCTGTAAGCTGTACGTTACAGTGATTTTATCATGGCTAAATGCTGTTGCTAGGAACAGCTATG
>JBBPCX010067496.1:0-13181 GCA_037974365.1 Hydrocynus forskahlii | reverse complement strand
AGGAGCAGTAGAGACACAAATGGAAATACAAAAGGATGCAAAAAGTGAGTTTTGCATAATATGTCCCCTTTAACTAAGTGTGGCAAATAAGATACACACATTACCTCAGCAGGCAGCACACTGTACCAGTCTCGGTCCAGCCAGCTGCACACACTCCTCTCTGAGTTCAGCAGAGTGTGCAGGCAGATCTGATACACACATCGGGCTATGTCTGCTACATCACACACCAGAAACACCTGAGAATACCCCCCCCCAACACACACACACTGTATCATACAGCAGTAGTACATCCAATGAAATATCCTAAATAAAAGCTACGTAAATCAACCTCCACACACCTGATATCGCTGGGCAGACTCACCTTTACGTCCAGGTCCTCTGATTTCAGCCCAAACAGAACAAAGGCTGAGTAGATCAGCACCAGGTTACTGAACACATCACCATATACACTGCAGGCCAGGACAACAAAACACACATTCCACACACACAGCAGCAGAACAAAACAAAACAATCCACACCATTGAAGATACAACACAAACCACTTGACCAAAAATTAGGTAAAAGGGAAACGCAAATCACCGATTCTGAGCTTTGAAGCAACTTGCATTCTTTTTTGACATGACCATCGTCGGCCCAATGAGTATTGATTTTAAGTCTCAACACGGATGAACACCACATACTGAGTTAATAGCAATGTGTGTCATTTGCTGGGTGTTTCAGGCCTTTCACCTTCAAAGAAGCACCAAATTTAATCCCTGCTATTTAAACAGACAACTGATTTTAGTGTACAAATTTTAAATGCCAGACTGAGCCGTTAAAGAGTATAGAACCGTATTGACTTCATTACTGCCTTATATATAAAAAGAACAATGAGAAAGCACCACCTTTTAAGCACCATTCGGCTTTTACTGTTTTTCTTCTGGTTCTTTGGTGAAATGTTCTCAGATATCCTCAGAACAAATAATTACATGTAAAACTATATTACTGATTACTTATAAATACTTTATTGTGATAAATTTCTTAAAGCATGAATCCATTAACATGTTTATTGAATGTAATGGGTTCTGTAACTGATGGTCAGTTTATAGGTAAGTTAACAGTAGTAACTCACAGTGTGCTGTGTTGTTCAGTGAAGTGCAGAAGGATCCAGCAGCGGCTGAATTGCAGAGAAAGTGCTGAAAGTCGGACGACCACGCGCTCAGCTGCTCGGTCCAGCTGCAGCTCCTCCAGCTCCTTCACCAACACAACACACAGGCCCATTTATTACTGATATGAATCACTACAAACACATACAAAATACACACTTGAGAGCTCGAAAGTGACTCTTGAATCTGACCTGCAGAAAGATGACAGTTTTTTCATCCACGGTGATGATGTCATACCAATCAGTCGCTCCCAGCCTCTCCAGAGACTGACCGTAGCTCCTCTCCAGTAGAGTCATATTGTACCTACAGCACAGTTCCACACCATGACAGAACTGTATTTTCACAGAACATTAAATCCACCAACATCTGCCAGACAAAGGACTCTTTTTCTCTAGGGCCGTAATTTAGAACATCCTGTCATGCATCAATAACAACAAGTGAAAGACCTCCAGTGGCAACTTGCTTCTAAAAGGTAAGTAAAATAAAATAGAAATACAACGTGCAGTAATAATGGTCTACTTTATAAATGTCACAACCAGTGCAGAAAAGACTGACGTGGACTCCAGCAGCTGCAGCAGTTCTGACTGCTTTAGCAAACCCTCCGTGATGAACAGCAGAAAAGGCACATAGTCCAGGTAGGCCTGAGGGGACACTGCTGGGTCTGAACAAACACACACATTACAAAAACACACAACACAACCAAAAGGCTGACTATTCAATTGTTATTATTTTGGTCTGATATTTAATAACTACAAATTATTCCGTGCCTACTACGATTTTTCAGTTTATATTATGAATTAATGAGTATCTGTTACAAATGATTCTGTACCTGTTATGAATTCCTCTGCATAACCTGTAATGTATTAATAAACCAGACCTGTCTGTATACAGCAGAGTGTGTGTGTGTGTGTGTGTGTGTGTGTGTTTGAGACCTGTGTCCGGAGTAGCTGTACAGAAGCAGATGTAGTTAATGTTGTTCTGTGAGCAGAGACTGTGAATGGGTGAGTGACACAAACAGTCAAACTCCAGCACCATACTGAACCTCTTCCAGGGGAAATCGGCACCAATCTGCTGACTGCACACGACAACACACCTACTGCAGGAGAAAAACACACACACACACACACACACACACACACACACACACACACACACACACACACACACACACACACACAGGCTCTACTGCTGATAACATATCAGATCTAATGACTAATAAACATACAGACACATACATACCTGTCTATGTTTCTGTTGCCCACCTTGCTTCTGCCCACATCTGGTAGTACGGCATCGACAAAGCTTCCTACAATGTTAACACACACACACACACGCACATGTCAGTCCTTGCCTACCCAGTGGTCATAAAACAGGAATTCTCAATTAGCCAGATATTTTAAGATCAACACCATCTCCCACATTATGTTTGGAAATGACACAATCCTCGACCCCCCCGTCCAAGTCAACAAACCAAAACACACCCCCTAACCTCCGGTCAGCACTGTTGTTTTTCTCCAAAGTCCTATGTTGACAGGTTTTCAAAGGGTGGACCTGACTTTTTAGATATTGACTCACCTGATACCTGACTGAGAGCTGTCACTAGCTCTGCCCTCACACGCTCTGTAGCTGTCACAACCAGAACCTACACACACACACACACACACACACACACACACACACACACACACACACACAGAGTAAGGTAGCAGACTGGCAGAATCTTTGCCAAATTGAGTGATAAATGAATAAATGATCTAAAACATGAGTAACAAGTTGGCTAATCTGGGATCTTCCCATCATTTACTCTCATAAAAATGCATGTAAAGTGCTCAACAGTACCAGAATGTCTGTTGGCTCATCAGTTAAAAAGGGACCAATAAAACGTATCATTTCCTTAGTAGATATAAGAGTCAAGTCAGAAACTTGAGGATAAAGTGTAAATGGTAACGTGTAAGTGTAAAGAGCAACTTTCAGAGTCTCTTTACACTTGTCATGTTGCGTCTCATATCCGGTTGCATTACTGCTCCTTATGTCGAGGGACACAAATCCAAGAAACTATGAAAAGAACTGAAGGTGGCAAATGTAAGCCTGCTGGTTACAACTTAACGTCCACCAAGTTGAACTCCTGGTAGTAAAAAAACTTAGTGTCTAAAGTGTTGCTTCACTACAGTACATCTGACTTTCACATTCTGATAACTGATAACTCTGAGAATACCCCTCTATTACCTCTGTAAATACTCAATTACATGGCACATTCTCTGTCCTGTTGCTGTTATATTTGCACAATTTTATTTATTGCTGTTCTAAAAAAAATTTGCTATTCTGCATTTTTCCACACACAACTGTCCACTGCTAGAATACAGTATCAGTCATAATACTGTGTTCATCCAGACTAGTACGGTAGCTGTTGTCAACTGCACTGAATGCCATGTCGTTCTTGTGTTTTCTTGCTCTTTCCTTCGTCCTGTCTGCACCTGTGGTCTTGTGGTGTTTGTTTCTGTTCTTGTGTTGCACCATGATCCTGGAGGAACGTTGTTTCTTTTCACTGTGTGTGTATGTTTGGAATGACAAGAAACACCTACTTGACTTGACTATTATCCAGTCAAACCAAGATGCATGAGGTGAGTGGAGACTCTGACCATGACGGAAGTGTTTTCCTGGAGATAAGAGTTGATCTGCTCCTGGAGGTGCAGCACTCTGGACCTGGGATCTTCTTCCGTCCTGCAGCTAAGATAGTGCAGCACCTGGAGCCTCCTCAGCACCTTCGCCAGACCATCCATCATACAGGTGGACCGTGCCTGTGCCAGGTAATCTTACAGAGAACACAAACGAACACGCTCTCGGCTCAGGCGGCAGCAATGTGCTCTCAAAAACATGACATATTTTGAGGTATCACCGTGTGTGAATTTCTGAACACCCTGCCTGTGTACGATAATGATTTTGAGCTGTGAGCTGTGAGAACTAGGAGTAGAACTTGGCGTGGAAGTGCTTTTGATGAGCGTTTTTACCGATCGCAGTGTTGAGGTCACATCTGAGTAGCATTTCCTTTGCCGTCACCAGAACATGGAGCACGGCCATATCATTATATACATTCTTTTTGCCTAGAAAACACACAAACATTCACACACACCTTACCTTACACCTTAAAGTATTTCAGCATTAAAATATTTTTTTACATTTAATACCCTTCCAGCGCATATATCCACTTCCAATTCACATACAGTGTTTTGACTTGCATAAACGTGAGTAAAAATTGTGTTAATTCCACACACTTCATTTTGGTTATCCAAATACTAAACGAAGAATTCGCTGAAACGCAAAAATCAGAATTAAGAGTATAATAAAGTTTTTGGGGTTGGAGTTGGAGTCATGCTCATGGTGAGAGTTTAATTCATTAGAATTTTAGAGAAATGTGAGGTAAAGAGTACGTAAATTATGTTCTAAGAAGAGGTGGTGTTGACAGTAAAGAGTGAGATATATTCATCAGATTAGTGTCTGACCCTGTCCCATGCTGAGCAGCTTCTCTTGCTGTTTTAAGGAGAATCGGATGTATTCAGACGTCAGGCGGCCGAAATCATTTCCGCGCAGATCACTTGGGTCCGACTCACGCAGCCTGCTGAGGGACGGCAGGGCCACCGCGTGCAGCTCCCAGTACGCGTACGTCTCAGACTCTACAGGAGAGCGTACAGATTACAGACAGACCACAAATACTGAACACACATCAACACTGGAATGGTACTGATTACATAATAATTCATAAAGCACAATACATAATACAATATGCGCTGATTTTTTAAAAACCAAAATAAAACTAATTTCAAACATAGTAATACAGAATATTCAGATGTGGGAATTCAGAAAAAAGGTTTCATAGTTCCTCTTTTTATTTTTTTTTAGGAATAATTCTTAGTTACACCATAACTAACAATCATGGAGAAATGTGACACTCAGTTATACACTGAATAATTTCCTTTATAACAGTAATAGTAGTAACAGAATAGAGTAGTAATCAAAGTAATTCAAATTAAAATCAGTGCAAGCCTTGAGACTGCTGCATAGTGTCAGGGCTGGGGACTGTGAGGGTTGGCGGCCAGTAGAGGCCGTCCTTTTTCAGTTCTGGTTTTGGGTTTTTGTTTTGGGGACTTTTATTATGGAAGGTATGGGTTTTGGTTTATTTATCAGTAACAGCTGTGTTGAGTTGGGTGTTTGTGTTTTGGGTTTATGGGGTTTTTGGTTTTGTATTTAAATTCTTTAGGGACTGACATGGGTTGGGTCATAATACCTCATTCTTTATGTGTCTCCGGACTCCTTTGGTTTTGTAGAATTCTAGAGTTTTGGTTTGTGGGCCCTCGTGCCTTTTGATTTTTTTGTTTTTAAATAAAGTCTTGCAAACGGAGGTCTGCAAATGCGCCTGTCTGTCAGTGGGAGTCATGGGAGACCGTGACACATCGCAAATAAAAGATAATTTGTAACTTGCTGTTGTAGAAAGAACTCACGGTATGGCAGCAGATCACTGACTATAATTACAAAATCATTTTCCAGTCCAGACCCAATCCAAATCTTATTGAGGTAATCAACACGTCAGGGCTGTGGCGGGCAATTATTTCTATAATAAATTATCTCTAAATTAGTATTTGACTGACTAAATTCAGTAAATGTTATACACTGCAAACGAAGTTGGTATTTTAACTCAAAAAAATAAAAGTTACCAGGCTGCCGTTATGCTTAAGTTGACTGAACTTCTAACCATACGTTACCATTACAATGATAATAATACATGTGTTTTATATTTTGTTAACTTACTAGGAGAAGTGCAGTGAACTAAATGTTTTAAGGTAGTCTCTCGTGCACCATTATTAAGTGTTGTCTGTCCAAAAAGCAATTAAGTTTTATATGTAAGGAAACAACAGAAGCCATTTCTCCCCCTATGCTTCCTGCAGAGTATTACAGACTGTCAGAATGACCGTGTGGATCACGTGAACGTTATAAGGCACCATAAAAGACATATCACTCTCTACACTTCCTGTAGTTCTAAGGACCATGTACATTAAAAAAACATTAACCAAAGTAAAACTTGGGATGATACAGATGTTTTGTACACATTTTAACAAGAATAACCTTTCTTGACCAATTTTTACCACCTCACTAGACACTGGCCAGGCGCAGGACAGCGTGTGTTGGAACTGAATTCTGAAGTCTAAGGAAGATCTGATGAAAAAGGGTGGGCAGTGATTTGGTAGTTTAATTTCACGGAGAGTTTCACCTGTAGCCTGAACATAGATGGTTTTGCTGAAGGCTTTTTCTTCGATAGGAAGCCTGGCCTGACAGTCCTTAGGCTTTTCCGGGGCTTCTGTCGTATCTAAAGCTGATGTGGGTTTTTCCACAGACTTCTGAGGCGAGTCAGACCCTGAAAAACAAAGTTCAGAGAGGCATTCAGACCTACAGATCCCATTCCAATGCAACACACATGTAGCACACCAGCACAATGTCCTAAACATTTAGAACAAGTACATCAACACAACATTAAATCTTAAGAGTACTAATAACCCTTCAAACCATAAGGTTTCCCATGTGGGCCCATTCAAATTACTCTCATTACTACATGACATTTTCACAAGAGATACTGCATAAATTATAGCAGTCACTAAATAACAAACCTTAGGATCAATAACTGAAAAATAAACCTCTGGATTCAGATAAATATGACAGAAATGTTTTAGTGCTGAGATGAGCAGCTTAAACTGAACAGCAAATAATGAAAAACCTCTTCTTTATAATTTGAAGCCCTAACTTTTACTCTACCTGCTGAGCAGAGCGGGATATGGTGAGGTTCTTCCATCACTGGACTCCTGTGTAGGGTTCTTAACATCACAAATGAGGACAAAGGGTCCAGGTACTCAGGAGGTTCAGTGACAGAAATGCTCCTGGTCCTTAATGCTGTAGGCCTAGATGCTCCCTTGTCTTGTTTCCAAACAGACTGCTCTGGGGGATCAGACGCCGTGGAAAGGAGGCTGTTCTCCAGTTTCGGTTCTGTAGGTCCACCCTGGGCCACCTCCAAGTCCTCTGGAGGGTCTGGATCATGTGGGGGGTTTGATGGTGTACCTGTATGAGTGTCTTCAGAAGGTCTGTGAGTAGTTAGGTTTACTACTGTCTTTACCACTCTATCCCCCTTACCAGCTGTGTTCTCATCAAGGTTCTTCTGATGGTCTGTGCTATTGGAGGTATATGAAAGGTCATCACTTTGCGTCTCTTTTGGCAGATACTTGTTTGCAGCTGCTGGCTCTGCTGTGTCTCTCTGGTCTGGTCTTTTCTCAGACAGGGTGTTTTGTTGTTGAGAAGCTTCCTCCAGCAAGATGAACTTGACAACTTTGCCAGCCTGCACTCGGCTGGGCACAGAAGTCACTCTGACTTTGTTCGGAACGGACGGCTCACTCACAACAACTGCCTGGACTAATGACACAATAATAATATTATATACCTTAATCCAAACAGATGTTTTCATTTTAGTGTTCTCTCTGAACTAAAATTTTCAGCTGAAGACTAGCTATGCATCACTGAAACTGCATATTAATATCTAAGTCAATACGGCGTCAAATATGTCAGTCCAGAATAAAAAACAAACCTGAATTAGAACATAAGTAATAAGTACATTTGTGTGTGACTTGGACATTATGACAGTAATTTTACATTCTTCATCACTGAAACATAAGAACAAAGAAAAATTAAAAAAAAAGGGAAAAGACAAAATACATTTGAGCAAACAAAAAACAACGTACCAGCAGTATCAGTAGAATTCAGTAGCAACTCTGAAAAACAAAATAACAGCCACTGGCACAGCACAGCCTTGGAAGTTCATACTTTATAGTCATTTGAAAATAACAGCTGCTATTAAGAGACGGTTAGTATGTTGTGATGAATGAACCACCATAAAATGAGTAAACATTTAAAGAGGATTTAACAAATATTTAAATCCTCTTTTACAGTACTCACCATCCATCTGGACAATAGAGAGCGGTGAGAATTTCTCTGTTGTATGTTCCCCAAACTCAAGAGCTGGTTGTCTGTCCACAGTCATGGGCTCCACAAGTGTCCACTGCGTGGGGTTTTGGGGCAGGAGGTTGAAATCAGAGAGTTTCTGTGGGTTTCTGACCAGATCAGTGTTCTGAACTTCCCTCTCAACCCCGAGTAATGAGAGCAGCTCTGGGAGATGCTGTCGTCTGATTGAGACACCAGATCCGTGTGGTTCTAGGACAGGAATAATGTTTTGATTATATGACACAATTTTCAAATTCAAGTATGTATAAACTTGATACGTATACAATATTTTAAACTTAAAACATATGAATCAGGTATCATGCCAAATAAAGACAAGCATTAAACCTAAATAAATATGCAACAACACAAAAGCAATAGAAAATACTAATTACACTTTATGGACAAAAGTATTGGGACACCTGTTTTTCAGGGTGTGCACCCGTTACTTCCAGTGAAGATCAATCTAAATGCTTCAGCAGACTAAGACATTCTGGACAGCACCATGCTTCCGACTTTGTGGACCCAGTTTGGGGAAGAACCTTTTCTATTCCAGCATGACTGTGTCCCAGCACACAAAGCGAGCTCCATAAAGACGTGTTCAGTGTGGAAGAACTTGACTGGTCCACACAGAGCCCTGACCTCAACCCCATCCAGCACCTTTGGGATGAACTAGAACAGAGATTGTGATCCAAACCTTCCTGTCCAACATCAGTGTCTGACCTCATAAATGCTCTACAGAATGAATGGATACAAATTCCCACAGAAACTCCAAAATCTTGTGGAAGGTCTTCCAAGAAGAGTGGAAGCTGTTAGAGCTGCAAAGGGGGGACCAACTCCATATTAAAGTCTGTGTTGGTGTAATGGTCAGGCGTCCCAATACTTTTGTCCATATAGTGTATATTCAAATGCAATCACCAGACATGTCACCGTAAGTTTTCAGACACGTAGCGAACTGGAGCAGCACATAATGAATATGTGGGTTTTGAGGTATGTGTTAAAGTCAAAAAGACGTTGATGGAGTGTGTTCCAGAGTTTTATAGCTAAACAATACAAATCATGTCACCAGATGAACCATGTTCATTCATATCAAAACTTATCCAGTGCCTGGTGTCTCTAAACAGCCCAAACCAGGCAGAAACAAGCCACCCCTCTGAAACAGACAACCACAAGCAGACCCACGGGCCGGGCCGTGAATGTGTATGAGCTCAGATTTAGGGAAGAAGAGATTCAGAGACGTTCTGAGGGAGATGGATTTTAAAAGGGATGGGATTTATTTCATACCAAACACAAAAGGATGCGAGTCACCAGAGTAATATATAAGAATTCAGGTTTGTTGAGTATTGCTCGTTACCCGAGTTACCTGATTTGTATTTTTCTTCTTGTATTTATCGATTTTGATTCCAGTTTTGCCTCTTTTGTTTTGTTTGCTGATTTTGATTTGCATTTCTGGATTATTTGGACTGCACACTTGGACTCGTTGGTGTAACAATTCTAAATGGTTTGCTAATTGGATGCTTTTTGGTTTTGGAACTCTACCGGTATCTGTTTTTTGTAATCTGCTGCTTTTCGAAATAAACCTTGTTGCCTGTTTTGACTCCCCGCTTGGGTCTATCTTGGTCTGAACCTGACAGTCCCGGGCTGCCAATTTTTAAACTCATTCAGAGTGGAATAAAGCACAGAATCGGGGTGAGAAGTGATGAAGGCATATACTAGTGTGTATGACATTGAAATTACAGGTTACGGGTGATTACAGGGTTTCCCCTAGGAAACTGATTAGATCATGGACCCCATTTTCTTAGGTAACTATCCAAATGTTACACATAGAAAAGACAACTGAGGGATTCTCAAATTTTCAAATTACTCTGACCACCCCTACTGATATGCTGCTGGAAAGCTTAGCTATGTTTTACCTGCCAGCAGAAATCCAGCAATGCACTGATGATGTTTCTCTGCCATCCACACGTCCCTCTCCAGAACCTCACGGTCACAATCCGACAGCAAAACCCTACAGAACCATCAACAGATCATCAAAACGATCCATACACCCATGAGAACGTCCACACAGCACAACAATCAATTAAAGACACGCTTAGTCAGACTCAACACTTAAAGCTAATGTAATTCTGATGTAATAAACAGATACCTGAAATGTTTATTCCTGAATATTTCAGAAAATTCTATGTATTTGAGTGAAATCACATTCAGAATTAAACTACCCATTTTCCACAGCATTCAGAAAACCAGAATCAGAAAACTTTACTAATCTCAGAGGAAATTACTTCACAGACACAGAGACAAGAACAATATAAAACAAAGTCTGTGGTGTTCTAACCAGCTCACAAAATATCGACTACGTTTTAGAAAAAAGAAATCTTGATACTTTTTACTGCTTTCGTGTTTGTTTGAATTTACTCTAAAGCAGAAGTGTGACCAGAACATCATGTGTGTCATCAAAAGTATCAATCCTTCCTTCCATCCATTTTTGGGGGGGGTGGGGCAATGCCCCCCGGGGACAAGTCCTAACCCCCCCCAACCCCCCCGTAGACACACCCCTGCTCTAAAGTGTAAATAAATCGAGTAAAACTCTGCAGAAAATACTCTCTACGCTATAAACACAGATCAGGTTTCTATCATTTTAAACTTTGCAGCCATCGTACATTGCTGGACACACAAATGCAAATAACCAAATTTGAACGGTGTGGAATGAACATGAAAACACACTTGGAGACACATGATTAAATCAACTTCTTCTCATTAGTATGTGAGCTGTGATAAAGTGGATTTTTAAGTCTGTTTAATCACTATAAAAGCTTCCATCTGACCCCTGTGAGAGGCTCACCGACTGCTGATGGGCGACGTTGGTTCTGCCTGGAACCGACTGGTGGACAGACACAGCTCAGGCAGGACTGTCCTAACAGGAGGCGACAGGAGTGGATCTGTCTCCAATTCAACGTAAGACTTGTAGGGAACTGAGAAAATAAATACACAAAAGGATACTAGTAATATTACATATGATAATTAATCAAATTGCTGCCTGCTATGCATAGTAATGTTTTAAAACAGAAGATACCAGGCGAAGCTGCCATGCTAGTGATGTCAGAAACAAGCAGAGGAACCTCAAATGTCTCGCACTCCAATAAACCCAGTTCACCTGGAGGAGAGACTGGAACAAACACACACAACGACTCAAATAATTTACATAAATGACTTTTAAAATGATTAGTTTTATCATTTTTTTCTTCGCTTCCTTCTACCATGTTTTTATTTCTTTTCTGTTGTTTTGTCTTTTCTGTTGCATTTAAGTTACTAAGCTTATTTTCTGTTGGTATATATTTGTAAAACATATTGAGCTACATGTCAATGTAGGAATGCAGTTATTGGTTTTTTAAAATCATTATTTCCTGTTGTGTTAAGAACCAGGTGCAAATTTTTCTTGCTTGTCATTGCTTATCCATCTTACTCTTCTTAAGAGTGTCTAAAAGGGAACTTTGGTCCTCGGCTGGT
This sequence comes from Hydrocynus forskahlii, assembly GCA_037974365.1. Lineage (NCBI taxonomy): Eukaryota > Metazoa > Chordata > Actinopteri > Characiformes > Alestidae > Hydrocynus > Hydrocynus forskahlii. Next base: position 1,497 of record JBBPCX010067496.1, on the reverse strand, counting down.
TCTGGGAAAATATTTAGAGTTCCCCGCAGGCCGTTACTGTAAAATGCGGAATCTCGCTTCTGCACCACCGCTGGCTCGATTTCTACAGGCAACATCAAGGACTAAAAATACAAGGAGTAGAGGTAAAATCAAATACATCTAATAATAAAATGAATTAATACATTTTAAATGTCTGAAAGCATTTAGGTTTTGTGAAGGAGAGCAAGACATCCAGATCCCACTCGCCTCTGCAGTCAAAACACGTTCTTTTGTGAACTCCTCAACGCCTGAGTGAGCTGCTAAACTGCCTGCTGGTTCATCACAAGGCACTGAGTACGGCTCACAGCCTCTGAGAATCAGAGACAAACGAGAAAGAACACAGGACCAAACTGTGAATGTGTGACCAAGGAGGGCCTTAAGAATGGAGAAAAGACGGACTGTGCTGCTTTTGCTCGCAATTAATCCTGGGGCGCCACCTATGAACCGTTTTGAGAATCACAAGTTACTTTTATTGCTCTAAGTAAAAGGCATTACACCATAAAGCCTGTTTGCATCCATTATGTAATTACAGTAAGATGTTGTATCGTCATAAACCACACAAGATTTAATATTGTTGTTTCTCTGTACAGACCTGGAAACACTAACATTATAAATAACATTTATGTTTTTTTCTTTTTAATCTGTAGCTTTTAGTTACAAAGCATGTTCGTTAATTCAATGTTGGATTACATTCTGATTCCTGGTTTCCAAGGATGACAACCATGTTTGTGTGTGTGCACTACTATTTTCTTCATTGCAGACACCCTGACTGACATGAACTGTTCATTTCTGAAGAAACAAATACAGAGTGTGGGATTCTGTTACAATACTGAATCTGGCAAGAGCTACTTTAAGGGTGGCCTAGTCCACATAAAGCAAAGGTTTACAGTGAGCAGGTCTGTAACAGCAGCCCAAGTGTTTCGTACCTGTCAGAGAGAAAGTCTCGGGAGTATTGAAGTAAAGGATCAGACACCGTCAGAATTTTTAACCTCTGCACTAGAGTCATTAACGGAGGCAGCCAACTCCTAAACTGCTTCAGTGGATCAATCATGATCATTTCATCTGGAAGAAAGAGATCTGAGAGAGAGAGAGAGAGAGAGAGAGAACTCTCCACAACAAACTTTACATAGTGGTATCAGTTATACACATATCCAGGGTAGCACAGTAAAGCCACATGGCTCATTTCATGATGTTCCACAGTAAAACTTAAACTTAAAGCTACATCTATATAATAAGAACTGAATTAGGTCACTTTGCATGCGTTCATTTTTAAAAAATCACCTTTGTTTATTCGGTGTGTGTATAAGTATCATGCTGAATTGCCCCAAAATCAAGAAATAAATTCATGGAGAAACTAATCATAATCTAATCCCAGAGTGTCAAACCTGTCCAGAAAGGGCCGCTGTGGGTGCAGGTTTTCGTTCCAACCAAAAAGAAGCCACACCTGAGAAACTGAAAACCAAGACCAACTGATTACAG
>JBBPCX010067495.1:0-13183 GCA_037974365.1 Hydrocynus forskahlii | reverse complement strand
TGTGTGTGTGTGTGTGTGTGTGTGTGTGTGTGTGTGTGTGTGTGTGTGTGTGTGCTATTATGAGAGCGTCCTGCCCCATATTCTCCCAGTGGCTATGCTCCAAAGAGCAGATTATGATTATGATTATGATTATATTCATGCAAACTGTGTTTAATATCCAGGCCACGGATACCAAGGTCATATCGATCGGTCGGACGCAGATGAAATAAAAATGTATGGCAGAAATAAAAGTCATGCTGCAGTCTGACAGAGGCACTCACACTCTGACTCAGGGTCAGATCTGCATGCAGCACAGTGTGTTCAAAACAGTTATGTCTAAAATGAAAGTTTACATACTCTCACATGTATAAACACATACACACACACACACACACACATATTTTTATACAGTGATGGTGTGTCTTGCAAGGCAGTTTTGCTGAGCTTACACAGATATCTGGGACATAAGAACAGCCTACTGACACACATTTTTTCTAGACGCACACAAACACAGTTTCTACTTTCTTTTTTGTCTGTGTCTGATGTACTGCTATGAGACAAACTGTAGCGCTTGTCCTCTTATACGTTTTATATATTTTCAAACACATTTTCATTTAAAAAACGTATTTAATATGAAATATTAACTAGCCACAAAAAAGATGTTTTTCTGTTATTATAATATTCCAAGCATTTTTACACAAAAAAAGAAACTATTAAAGGGCCCATATCATTGAAAACTGATTGTCACGCACACGGATCACGTGACAGGCAGGTGGAAACGGAAATGAGCGCGTCACATGCTATAAACAGCCAGGTATGGCAGGTAGTCACTGCTCAACCAATGAGTCGTCACTTCAACTCCCTACTGTTACCTTGATCCTTCAAGGGCCGTGAGTACTCCGGGTTTTGCCTCTTATCCTGTGTGTGAGTGAGAACGCGGATTCCGGTGGGAAACTTTACTCTTTACGAGAGCGTTCTCATACTATAGTGCGTGGACTCCCAACTCTTTTGTGTGACTCTGTGACTGGGTAATCCTCCAGGCTACACTGGTTTAGCGGTCTAGTTCTCATCCTGACACTGATTTTTTTAAATCAAAGAGAGTAATGTAAAAAATTTCAAACATGTCTTTCACTCCCTGATCTATGCATTCCAGGGAGACTAAGGTACAAAAAGCCCATCTTGAATTCACGTTTTTTATGATGTTATGAAACCACATTTACATGCGTCCAACCATCCCCCTATAGCAGTTTACCTCCACCCATTCATAAAGAAGTTAAAAAGAGTGTTGCAGCCAAGCCATATATTCATATATCAGTCTTTAAAAAACAGGAACAGAAAAAGTTTAATGGGATAATGTTGGACAATGGCCGTGCAAAAGTTAATTATTAGTCTTTTTTGTACATAAACAGACACTGTGCACAACTGTATCATTACTTCATTCCCTATTCACCTTTCACATTCATTTCAAGATCATATACAACTTTTTTCATAATGTTTGACACATCTAACTGTTCCATCTCTCACTTCCCTCACTTCCATTGCTTTCATCGGATCGTACGAAAATCGGACCAGGAAAACATATTCACTTGTGTGTAAATAAAGCATAAATATGCCTGCGCTGTTTTCATAACCCCAGGCAGAGCAGTGAAATAGACTGGACGGGGGCGGTGGAGTAAACACTGTGAAGTTAAATCACACACGTCCAGGCCTTCTGCTTCTCTCTCTGCACAGCAAGAATAACTCCTACACTCTCCGGTGATATTGTGGGTGCACGTGCACACATGCACACACACACACACGAGAGGATACAGGAGAGGAGTTTCCATTCACTTATTGCAGATAAAGAAAAAGGAAGAGAGAGAGTGAGAGAGAGAGCCGCTACTGCCATATCATGTACCCCCCAAAAAACTAAATAAAAATGTTCTATAAAATACCCATTCCAATGCGTAGTTAAATAGTTCCTCTCAATGATGGAAACTTGCGATAAATTGTTCTTTTTGATAATATATGGTATCATTGTTACTATTACTTACAATTCTTTTTGTAGTTTCTTTTTGATTTTGTTGTTGGTTTTTTTTGTCTGTTTCATTAAATTACTCCAACCCTTAAAATGTCAGAAAGTGTTCTTTGTGCGATGCCCTAGAAGAGCCACTTTTGGTTCCCCAAAGAACCATGTTTAAAATAGTGATTTGTGAACCTGACGAACATTTTAAATGCATAGGAGGCTGACGGACTGAAGGGTTCTACCCTGAAAGTCCACAAGGAAGAAGCATTTCACACTCCGACACCTCATTAACAAAAAGCACCTCAGTTCCCTCAGGTGCACCGTTTGCTAACTGCTGAGGTATAAGTGCTCATTGTTTGTTAGCTACAGGTAAACTTGGCAGACAATAACGTTTTGGGAAGGGGGTGCATGGGTGTGTCAAATCATCCCTTTAGAGCAGCTGACCTGGTGCATGTGCTGTTCTCGGGGGCTCTTTCTTCTCTTTTTCTTTTGCCTGCAGGCTGTCAGAGCTGACTGAGCACCAGACTTGATTTTGGGGTGACAGTATCTCCTGCACTGAACTGACACACTGCATTGGAATGCAGGGAAAAGCAAGCCCATGTTTTCTTTCTTTCTGGGAAATCAGATAATCTGAGAGACGTGATGATGAGGCAAGATTTACAACCATTTTCCTTTGTGTATAATCAGGTTAAATCCCGTTTGTGAAATCACACCACACACAGGTAGGATTGTGTGTGTGTGTGTGTGTGTGTGTGTATGTGTGTCTAAATGAGAGATTTAATACAGACAAAGAGCAGGTGGTGACAGGAGCCCAAAACTCCCCACTGTTATTAAATGTAATGTTACATCATTGGGAAACCACAGCTGTAGAAACATAATGACACAAAGCAGAAATCCAAGAGAGAGAGGGGAGGGACCAATAAAGGGAGAAAAAAATACAGCTTTATCCGTTGTGAGAATCGTTATGTATTTTGTGCATTACCATTTTTACTGTTCTCCTACAGGATTATACATATTAAAGACAAATCACCCAGATTACAGCACTGTCCTGATGCATTGCTGGTCAAATTGCTTTCTCAGTGCCATTAAGGTGATAATTTAGCATCGTATGTAGTTTCACACTGGAGCTGTGGGGCTATTGTAGCTCAGTGAAGTCTATACCAGTTAACGTGGTGCAAACTGCATGGCTAAATGGCCACATTTGCCTCAAACTGTGTTGAGTCATCTCAAATAGACTTGCTAATGGTTTATGTCACCTTGCGATCCCTAGTGTAAGATTCCAACCCCCACCCCCACTCCACCTTATTTTCTTTTCTGATCAAATTATGAGACCTAAAATAATCTCGACACATTTGCTGATGGTCTAATTCATTCTGTAAAGTTCTGGATCACTGCATTTATTCTGTGATTTATTCATCCTGTAATGTCCCATTGGATAACGATTTGTTTAAGTGAAATGATCATGGCACTGTTGCATAATACAGTTCTAATTTAAATAAAACATTATTTATTTAGATTTTCATCATATTGACATGAAGCTGATCACTGGAGTTTCACTGGCTAGCAATAGCATTAATTTAAATCGTTATTATTTCGAAACAATAATAATAAGAATAAATGCCGTGTGATGGTTTATGCATTATCATTTTATATCCCCTAACTGTGTGTAGGTTTATACATCATCATCATTATCATCTTGTACCTCCTAAACTCATGGAAACAGTTCAGCTTTACAGCAAACAGATATTGTTTTTAAAGGGGGCATTTCCACTACTGTGATCTAAAAAAATGGGCAGCAAGCTTCAATAAGGCTGCTACTACTGGTTTCGGTCAATTTGTATAGATAATACTAGATTATACTGTATCATACAGAAACCACTTTTTTTAGGAAGTGTGTGTGATTCACAATGCTAACTGCTGAGATGTGATCTTTTCTTACTATATCAGCCCAAAACTTCAGTGCAAAATTTATGAATCAGACTTCAAAAATTAAAAATGTCTTGGCTGACTGACTACATTTACATTTTGGATTTTGGTAAAAGTGTATATTGCTGAACTAAAACAGAGATCCCCAGCCACCAGGCCGCTGACCAGTATCAGTCCATGTACTAGGCCTAACCCTAACCCTAACCCTAATCTCGACACATTTACTGATGGGCTAATTCATTCTGAAAGTTCTGGATCTTCTGGACCTTGGGTTTGTGAAAGGCGCTATATAAATATAACTTATTATTATTATTATTAGTATTATTTATTCTGTGATTTATTCATCCAGTAATGTCCCACGGGATAACAGTGATCAATGAATGTGTTTAAATGAAATTATTGTGGCACGGTTGCATAATACAGTTCTTTTTTAAATAAAACATTATTTATTTAGATTTCATCATATGGACATGAAGTTGTTCACTGGAGTTTCACTGGCTAGCATTAGCATTAATGCTAACTATAGCGATTGTCGGCTAGATTTAGGTATTTTTGTTGTCTTAAGTTTTTAGCCGAGTTTAGTTGCTAGGCAACTGCTCTGAAAAATACACCTGCCACGTTTTTTCATGTTTAAATATTATTTCATTGATAATTCAATGTCAATTTAAAGCTGTTGCTTAATTTAAATCATTATTATTTTGAAACAATAATAATAAGAATAAATGCTGTATTGTTTTTAAAGGGGGCATTTCCACTACTGTGATCTAAAAAAATGGGCAACAAGCTTCAATAAGGCTGCTACTACTGGTTTCGGTCAATTTGTATAGATAATACTAGACCATACTGTGTCATACAGAAACCACTTTTTTTAGGAAGTGTGTGTGATTCACAATGCTAACTGCTGAGATGTGATCTTTTCTTACTATATCAGCCCAAAACTTCAGTGCAAAATGTATGAATCAGACTTCAAAAATTAAAAATGTCTTGGCTGACTGACTACATTTACATTTTGGATTTTGGTAAATGTGTATATTGCTGAACTAAAACAGAGATCCCCAGCCACAGGCCACTGACCAGTATCAGTCCGTGTGACATTTGGTACTGGGCCTCACAGAAAGACAGAATAATTTTTTTTTTATTGATTATTCGAGTTTGAAATATCTTTTATTTTGAAAAAAAAAAAACCCAAAAAATGCTTGTCTCGGTCACGTGATACGGTACATCAACAATCTAGCAAAAGCTAGCAAAAATGTGTAAAACACAAACACACTTTGTTTTTAGTTGTATCTATACTGGTCCGTGAAAATATTGTTTTACATGAAACTGGTCTGTGGCGCAAAAAAGGTTGGGGACCGCTGCTGTACAGGACTGTATAGGAATCTCTGTCTATGTGTGCTGTAAACATAGGAGGTAAGCAGATAGGGTGAAATGAGCTCATAGATCAGTGCATGGCCTTCATGTGTTTATAAGCATGGGTTCAGACTTGTCCAGCTTCACACATTTGAATGGTCAGTGATTTTGAGTTTCTTCACAGCTGCTTGATAAAGCGTCAGTAATGGATATACATACACATCATAGCAATGAGGAGGAGGTTCACAGGAGCTTGTGACTGGAGGGCAAAGTGAAATAGTAAGGAGTGGAGAGGGGAGTGTTAGAAAAACAGAGAAACTTTTTCAACCCACAGTATGGAAATTCAAGGCCTATAAACACACTTGGCTGCAATACTGGGTTTGTAACTCCTCATGCGCTCCTTCAGCTTCTGCCAGCGATATTTCCACCTAGAACCACAAAATCACAAAATACCTTTGGTTACAGGAGGACAAAAAACATTTGAAAACACATTAAAGGATTTGGGTTCAAGTCAAGCCTGCATTAGTACCATACATACATAAATATCAAACTACATATGGCTTTCTTCTGCTCTATTCTCTCTCTCCTTTATCCTCTCTGATAAAGAGACAATAAAAATTTCTTTGACATATTTCACCACATCTCACCCAGTTAAATACACTGAGAGAAGAAGGGAGAGGGAAAAGGTTTTTTATAACTCACTTCCTTCTGAAGTGCCCATCATAATGTAATGAGTCATAAACTCTTTCTCTTCAGGGGTTTGTATCTGTATCTGAAGTGTATCCATTTTTGAGAGAGAGAGAGAGAGAGAGAGAGAGAGAGAGAGAGAGTAGGCTACACATGTTTCAACTATTCACTTTGTAACACTGGTCACTTACAGTGCGATGCACTGTGCAACACACAGTCATTAGGGACCACAATTGGAGACAGCTACTACAAAACAAGAGGGGTAATTAACCCCCTGGGTCACATGAGAGAGAAGTAAAAATACGTCAGTGCGAGTGTGTATGTGTGGTAAAACCCGTGTCTCTGAGAAGAGGCTCACCCACAGCACCAAGATATGAACTGAAACTTTCTGAAGTCAAATATAGACCAATATATGTCAGTCCAAACTTGACTGTATCCTGAAACAAGTCTATCTAAATCCAGCTGTTTTTTTAATAGGTTTGTCAGAACCTGAGTGTATCCTGAAATAAATGTATCTGATAACACTGTATCCCAACAAAATTCTCTTTTAAGTGGGTTGTGTCCAACAGAAAATCTTTTCTGAACCCAAGGCTATCCCAACAACATCATCTTTGAAATGTGACTCTCCTCCAGCCAAAAATCTGGTTGAACTTGACTGTATCCCCCAAAAATCGTTTTGCATCCAACTGTGTTCACTCCAAACCCAACCATATCCAGACAGAATTTGTCAAAACCCGATTGTGTCCTGACAAAAATGTACCAAGTTGTGTCATGACAAAGTTCTGTCCATTGTTTTAAGAGCCACTAAAGTGGGAAGATGTTCAAGTTTATGATGACAACGCTTAGTGGAGGACTCGCATGCACACATCTAACACAGCACGTTATCAGACATGTCCCCTTACACCAGTGTGTGATGCAGTCTGCAACTGCTGGCCACTTTAGTTGAGTGGACATCAGAGAAGCCAGTGTTCCCAGGGACAATGAGCAGATGATGGTGTGTATCCTGCCAAGTGGAGCCAGACTGCTGGTACCGCTGTGGACTGGACCAATAGCCACCTTGACCTTGGTGAGGAGTGCGAAAACTCAGTAGATCTGGAAGGTGGTAACGGTGAATGTAGAGTGGCTCACAGAGACGTAGCCGTGGCCTGCTACAGAGAGAGGTGATACATTTTTATAATGAAAATGAGGTACTTGAAAATTAATGGCTGAGATATTTTTGACTTAAATGAGATGGGTGGGACTATGGAGCTAAAGTGTAGTGATCTTTCATACCAATCAGAACTGGGGTTTCTTTTCCTGGTACCACATGAACCAAAGTCTCTCTAGCTGTGTCTGACCGATTACTACTGACGGAGCTAGCATTTTGGAAGCCTCCCTTAATAGTACTTAAACACATAGCTTTAACAAGAGGTGTGAAGAATCAGTTTTACACCAGCCAAGCTGGGCACTGGAGTGCAGCTTGTTTAAAGTGATCCACTCTCTTTTACTCTCTGTCCTGCTGGGACTGGCTGTTTGAGCTGCCGGGCAGAGTGTGCAAGTAAATCAACCAAGCTTTTTCAGCGTAGGTTGTAGACTAGTCTAACTTAGCTGAGTGTGGAATGCTTTCTGTCGCCCTTCGTTTTCAAAAATTGGCCGTGCATCTGAGGCTAACACTCTCTACCATTGTTACTTCAAGTGCTTCAGGTTACATTAACATTTACACTCACAGCATTTGGCAGACACTCTTATCAAGAGTGATGTACATGAATAGATGCAGATTCTAAGTCTGATTTCTGCCAAAAAATAAAAGCTGTCTGAAACCCCTTCAATAAAGTAATATTTTTTTATAGATTTTCCCTCAGTTTGACATATTGCTTCATAGCTGTTTTCTTTTCATATTTTTGCTTTGCTTATAAATCTTTAGGATCACTGACAATATTAGCATTCAAACCGAAATCCATAGTCCATAACCGAAGTCCATAACAAGCTTCCATTAGTTCCATTTGCCTCACAGCCCCAAACCAGCTTTAAAAAACGTGTCCTGACTGATTCACTACATCTGGGAAAAAATCATATTCAAATTTCATTCATTGCAAACATTGACATTTACATTTACATTTACATTTACGTTTATGGCATTAAGCAGACGCTCGTATCCAGAGCAACATGCATTAGTGCTCAAGTAAACTTTTTTCTTTAGGAGAAGGAAAGAAAAGCTCAGAATTACATAGAATATGAAGAGCTACTTCACCAGCCACTAGAAGAAACAAGTCGCATCCTGCATTCTTCAATAACTGGCATAGCAACATGAGCAATGCTGTTTTTATGTGGATGGCGGAATGGCATGCGAGTTATGGCAATCAAGGAAGTTTCCCACATCTATTTCTTTACACACATGCATGGCTGGCACACAGCCACACTGGCCTGCTACTGAGTGATTTACAGAAGCACTGTGGTTCTGCTTAAGTGGCACGGGAGCCGGAGAGGGAGGGAGGAGAGCAAAGGGTAGGGGAGGTGGGGTACATGCTGGAATCTGAAGAAAGGGTGGAGAGAAAAGGAAATGAATACATAAGGGTAAACAAGGAGGAGCAAAAGGGTTTGGATAGGGTAGGAAAGAAGAAAATAATAAAAATCAGGGTATACTATGGCCTTATTGTAACTTAAAGTTGTTCTTTTTCACAGACCACGCATCAAATATTCCCATATTACATTACAAGCGAAAAGAAAAACTACAAAACTGATATCTGTGTAAAATGTAAACACTCAACACATACTCTAGGTGCACCTAACACAATCCTAACCTTAACTTCAGCAACTGAAAGGTCAGCTTTGGCCTCATTTTCCTTTTCCTAATAAAAGCTGCAGCTTACCACAGTCAACCTGAAAACAAAACCAGCCTCTTTTACCCCGGTCATATCCATGTTATTCATATTATTCTTCATTTACATTTACATTTACGGCATTTAGCTGACGCTCTTATCCAGAGCGACGTACATCAGTGATTTTAATCAGTGATTTTAATCAGTGATTGTAATTCTTCACATCATATCACATAGTTATTGTTTTGCCATAATCACCAATCAAAATGTAATCACATTACCCGCCTATAAAATGTTCTTCTGATTTTTTTATGTCATCATGATGGACTAGTTTGTGGATAAAAATTAACCAATGCTGTCATGTCTCTCCTGCCACACGCATTCAAATTAATTCAGAAAAGTGCACTTCAGAAAAAAATCAACACATTCTTTATAGGGTATCAAAAATAGATCAATACGCACTGAAATGCAATCCTCAAATGGTAATAGGCCTAATATGCATAGAACTAAAGAAAGGTCAAAGGTTTAAATCCTACAGCACAGAAACCGTGTGCAAACTGTGTGCAAACTGTGCAGTGGGGTTTATGAATGATTTCCACTGTTCTCAGAAGGGTTTCATCTCTCTTCCTCTCTCTCTCTTTCTATCTCTCTCTCCTGCATCTGGCTTTTCTCTCGGTGTGATTTTAATTCGTCACAGACAGCGGGGAAAGCACATGCTATGTCACCTTTGGCAGACCCTGTTTACACTCCTCAGAGCGTGCCTGTGTGTCTGCTTTAACTTTGCTAAGGCTGGATGTGCTTTTCCATTACAAACTCTTCTGTATTTGATCATTCTGATGACTGACGGGATTTAAATGAATATGATGTTGGTTATCAAAACATTCTAGTTAATCAGTCAGTCATATGGAATACTGAGTCATCTTTTAATGCAGACACACACGCGCACACAGATACGCACAAGAAACGATTTCTGCTATAATATAATGCTGTCGCAAAACACTATGTTGATTTATGCTCATAAAAATAAAGGCCAGAGAGTTGTTTTTTTGAGTGACACCACAGAAGAACCATAAAAAGAACCTTACAAGGGTTTTTTCCAAGGGTTCAAATAGTTCTTTGCTTTGTTAAATGGCGCTTCTCTATAATGGAAAGCTGCTGTATATGTATCATTTAAAAATAGGTTCAATGTAGTATCAGATAAAGAACATTTCTATGAATTTTAAAGAATTTTCCTATGGATGGAAAGAACCACTTTTGAAGACCAGACATTCAAGTTTGAGGAACCTTCCATTTAAAGTAATGCCTCAGTACTAATTAAAGATGTACAGGGAAGCAAAACAAGCTGAAGCTGAACAAAAGGTCCAAAATGGTGAAGTATGGTGGTGGACGAAGTTGTGGTAAGTTGACCTACCTTAGTATGTAGTTTGCCACATAGGTGGCGGTTTCAGGGTATGTGATTCTTTCCATTCCTCTGAGATCACAGTGGTGTTACTGGCAGTGGTGAGTGTGTGCTGTGCTGTGGTACAGTGAACTAAGAAGATGCAAGGCAATGAGGCAGAAGACACTGACCACAAGCTGAAAAGTATACCCTCCCAGGTGGATTTTTAGTGTGTGTACAGAAATAGGCCTGTTCAGGGGGGAAACATTGTTGATTATGTGGTTTAACTGAACTCACACAGGGAGCACCATATATGGGCTGGAAGAGTCTGTCTGGACACACATTCAGCCACAGATTCACCACCAGTGACCGAATCCTGCCTATTCCAGCACGGATGATGGATTAAATGGTTGTTTAGGTATCATGTTTCTAACTTGACTCCAGACCTGTGGGATCTGAAGCTAATTGGCACCGAATGGCTATCTGCAGTAGGGTCTTACAGTCTAGTAAAGCTGTGGGCCTTCACAAAAGCATCTCTGGGCCAGAGTGGTTTTAGGAATGTCTGAGTGGAACGATAGTTTGTTATGACCAAGCACAAGATGATTATGATGAACTGGCCACAAATGCATTGTTCAGTAGCAACTGTTGCAGAATTAAATGAGCTTTGACAAAAAAAATCCATTCAACATAATGAGAAAACTGTTTCATAATTGCGACATTATTGAATATGAAACATTATCTCATATATATGATGTTGGATTATTCTAGGAAAAACAGTATTCTAGAAAAAACACTATCACAAAAAATGTGATTTTCTACACAGGAAGCACTATTGCAAGCTCTCAAACACCTATGATTTCAGTCATTTCCAGTTGATCAAATAATAGAGCACCACAGGTAGTTGTTCCTGAGAGGAAAAATGCAAGAAATTGCATGAAAAATGGCTTGCGAACCATTGTCTCCGGTTTGAATGAAAATGCTCCTGTGTGCAGTGTCCACGTTATTACAGGTAACACAGACTATGTGGCTATGCTTATGTAGCATACAGTTTCCTTATTTGAAATGAGAAGTTATTGTTCGTTCTTGCTGAAGTTTGTACCACTTGTACCACTGGAAACTACACCAAGCAACAGTAACTAATAATAACGGGCTAATTTACATGTGTTATGGTATTGTTTTACAAGTGCTTTTATTTTTGTACAATGTTTGTCAGTTGCTTATATCTACTACCTTGATAGAAGGTGAGACTTTAAATTCAGTTAAAAAAACTGCTCCTCTTCATAACATAAGGTTTACCCCAAACACATTTGTGATTTTTTTGTTTATACATTTCTCTAGTTAAATCATTGTTAAAATTGTTTTTAACATAATATGGGTGTGAATTCTGTGACACATATGTGACAACTGCAAAACATTAAAAATAACTGAACTGGGTGTGGGGTGGGGGGCAGTCAAAGTGACACTGATGCTTTGAAAGACTGTGATCATGTGAAACACAAATTGGGTAGAAATTACTATGAAACACTGACGGTTCTAAAGGAAGCTGAATTGGCAAAACTAGTAGAAAAGATTGACACTCGGTGTTCGCACAGGAGGAGGAAGAAGCGCAAGTAAACAAGGAAGGAGCTGAAAATTATTTAACACAGAGGACAAAAAGGAACTGACTTCAAGTTTAAGGCAAAGACAACAATAAACATAAAAAAAAAAAATTGACCATACCTTACAGAGGGTCAGTGTTATATTTATTCCTCGAGTGACACTTTCCAGAGAATAAAACTGCAATTTTAGATGGACATGCAGAGAAATATTTCTCTCGGGCTGCACAGTCTACAACCATGGCCATGTAAGGTCTGGAAGTCATTCAGCATTGCTGTTTGTGTGTGTGTGTGTATTTGAAGAAGAGTAACTCAAGCTGAAGGTAAGAACATAAACATGTCTGAGAGAGAGAAGCAGCAGAGTTTGAGATGCATTTAGCTTATTTGTGTGTGTGGGTGTGTGTTTCAACAGATCTCTGTGTATCTGCCCTGCTTGTACTCGTTCTTTGGCTGCAGCGGATAATCAAAACTTGTGATTGGCAAAAAATGTGGCAAACCTTGTTTTTTTTTGAGTAACTAGTGGGCTTGGAGATGTGTGCACTAATGCGTTCCTGTGTAATGAAAGAAATAAAAATGCCAGATTGCGTGTGTGTGTGTGTGTGTGTGTGTGTGTGTGTGTGTGTAATAGGGCTGCGCATGCTGTGAAATGTAAAATGAATCACTTAATATTCATTGTATGCTCTGAAGGTCCTAAATGGGCCCGTCTCTATCAATGAGTAAAAACCTGAGCCATCTATTGATTATTCAGATGATCAAGTAAAAAAGGTTAAGCAATAAAATGGCCCTAATTACGCAACAACAAAGCACATTTGTTTGGTTAAAAGCTCATACAACTTTTTGAAGTCTCCTGCATCTCTTTTAAACAATATAGACTGTTTGTCTCACAGTCCCACCAGGCATTTCCTCCTCTTGAGCAATCGTGGGGGTCAGGCATCCCATTACTTTTGTCCATATTGTACGGACAAAAGTAATGAGACGCCTGACCATTACACCAGCAGAGACTTAAATGACACTGCATTCAAATACATAAACTTTTTTATGGAGTTGCTTTAATGCAGCTGCTACAATGGTTCTGCCCCCTCAGTTTTAATAAAAGTGCACAATACACTATCACTATGTTAATCGTTGCATTAATAAATACACATATATTTATATATGTATATAATGTATATATACATACATCTGTAAACCCCTGCTTATTGTGGTAATAAATGAATAAATTTACAGTAATAAAAATACAGGGCTTTTAGAAGAACAAAACGAAAAACACGAGAACACTTGAGATGCTCCATGGGGGAAATTCCGGTCTGCAGCTGCATCACAGGGCAGCAGCAAATCAGCAGCAAGGAGAAATAAATAGCGCTCTCGGATTGGCTACTTTCAGGGCTTGGCGGATGAGGCCCCGACGTCACAAAAGAAAAAATCTGCTTTGGATTGAAACTGTGACTGCTGATCCACGTTGGGG
>JBBPCX010067494.1:0-13183 GCA_037974365.1 Hydrocynus forskahlii | reverse complement strand
ATAGATAGATGGATTGATAATGTAATGTTCTGCGTAATTTCATTATTAAATGTGTAAATCATTCAGCATGGGCTGGGTGCGAAATGCTCCTTTACAGAGAGGATTGTTTACACTGATGGTGTTTATACTGGTGGTTAAAAGAACCATATGTCTGCCACTAAAAGCTACCTCACAGAAAGAATAACAGCTACACTGTATGAACAAAATTATTGGGATTTGCCTCTTAACTGTTAACTTCAGATGTTTCAGTGATAACCAATGCCACGGGTGTCAGTAAAGTCACTGATGGTGTAATGGTCTGGCGTCCTAAACCACATAGCTAGTGTATTTCACCATCCTCAACACTCCATATAACACTCAGAAGACACGTGTAGCTTCACTGATGACTTGCGAAAGGGAAATAAAATGGCCATATTTGTGTTGGAGAAATTTAAATCCCAGGTTCCAATAGCTCTGTCAAGATATTTAAGCTTTCCTATAATTAACCATTTCACATCAGATGCACTCTGAACAACTGTTTATATCTCAGGCATTTTCAAAACCTCTGCAATTCCCTTTAAAAGACAAGTCACAGTTATTATTCCATTGGTTGAGGAAACCAACGTAAATATCACTTACATTCGCTGCACCATTATTCTAGAATACCTAATTAATTGTACTGCATTAATGGTGCAGCTTGTCTCAGTCTTATTTACTTTTGCTTTAATTTTACTGACTGAATAGATTGTTCTGTCTCAGCGTATTTGTGTAATCTGATGTTTGGGTGGGAACAGGTGGCAAAAATGAAGCAGTCCCGCAGGAGGAGGAGGACCGCGGAGAGAAGAGGAAACGGGATGGTAACCTGAACGAGCCAGAGGAAGAGAAGAATAAGGCAGAAAAGAAAGTTTGTAAAGGTTTTCAGCATTTTCACACCAACACTGCCAAGTGTTTGTCGAGGGAGTGTGTTTGGAGCATGTGTGACACAGATGTGACTGTGTGCTTTGTGTTTGTTGTTGTGCAACAGGAGTGGCTAAGCTGAAGGGTTTTGTGGCGGCACGGCGTGGAGAGCGTGAGGAAATGCAGGACGCTCATGTTCTTTTACCAGACCTCAGTGCCTCCATGGGGACACTACCTGCACAAGTGTGAGTCTCACAAGGCTGGTCTGTCAGTGATTGGCTATCTTCAGGCAACATGGCTGATGTGTTTTTTTGTGGATGTGTGTAGGTCCAGGCTGGCGTATTTTGCTGTGTTTGATGGTCATGGTGGAGCTCGAGCATCCCAGTTTGCTGCTGAAAATCTGCATTACACACTGATTAACAAATTCCCCAAAGGTATAAATGTGCTAAAGGCTTCCTTAACATAGCTCCATTCTCCTCAAGAATAACACACATTGAACATTACACTACACATATTCTTCTCCAGTATAAAACACACTATGTACTACACAACACACAACCATTTTGGTGTAATAAATATTCTGTATGTTCTGTCTAATGTAACAGGTGAAGTGGATAATCTAGATAAGCTGGTGAAGAAATGTTTGTTGGACTCATTTAAACAGACTGATGAGGATTTCCTAAAGAAAGCTTCCAGCCAGTGAGTGTGTGTGTATGTTTGTGTATGTGTTTGCGTGTAAACTATACTTTGGACAGTTTTTCTGCTGCTGAAGCAGTTCCTGAACGTTCCCGCTAGGGGTGGAGCAAATCACCAAAATCTAAATTGATTGCTTACAATAGCATGGTGTCAATATCATGGAGTTCTTAAATAAAGCTTAAAAAGCCCCTGAATATATGATATAAAGTAATAATGTAAATATGACAGTGTTTATATCATGCACACAGCATACATGTGTGGGCAGTATCTGCCAAATACACATATTTCCAGGTTGGACACAATTTTCGCTTCAGATCTCAAGACTTGATTAGGTTTGTGACATTTTAAGCATAAAAAATGTTCTCACGTTTAAAAGCTGTAATTGTGCTCTACACAGATGGGTTCAGCTCAGATAAATAGAACTCCAGGCACAAAAATAAACAACAAAATATAAATTACTTAAAGTTGAATGGTCAGACTGTCCGCCCACTTAATTCCAGTGGGCTGCAAGTAGCATCACATCCATACAGCTTTAAATTTGACCTCTCCATTCAGCTGCTGATGGTTATGTACTGTACATGTTTCAGGAAACCAGCTTGGAAAGATGGCTCTACAGCTACGTGTCTGCTGGCTGTGGATGATGTTTTGTATGTGGCCAATCTGGGGGACAGCAGAGTGAGTATTTAACCTCAGACTTTGCACTTTAATGCCTGCTTTTTTTTTTTTTCAAACTGTACACACTAATCAGCTATAACATTAAAACTTAAAACCACCAACCTGTCATGGCATGGCATCCACAAGACTTCTGAAGGTGTGCTGTGGGATCTGCACCAAATCGTTAGCAGCAGATCCTTTAAGTGTGACAGGGTGCCTTATGCTGTTAAAGAGGTCACTGCCATTAGGGAACAACATCTCAGTGAAGGGGTGAACTTGGTCTGCAGGGTTTTTTGCTCCTCAGGTATTCTTCTTTTCTAAGAACATTGCCCAGAATATCACACTGCATCCACTGGTCCATCTCTTCCCAAGGTAATCTATGCACATGCACCCGGTCATCCACATGATTTCATAGAAAATGTAATCCATCAGACCAGGACATCATCTTCCATTCCTCTATGGTCCAGTTTTGAAGCTCACGTGTCCTTTGTAGCTGCTTTTGAAAATGGACAGAGATCAGCATGGGCATATTTTCAGCAGTTTATGCTACAGCAGCTCTTCTGTGGGATCAGACCAGAAGGGCTAGCCTTTGCTCTTCATGTGCATCATTGAGCTTCACTGTAACCAAATCATCAGTGTTCTTTCAGTTTTCACTGAGTTTAGCGTTGGAGGTTATTGGTCTGTGTATGTGTTACAGGCAGTATTATGTCGAATAGAGCAGACAGAGAGTGGAGATGAAAGCTGTGTAACTTTGGCTCTCAGTAAAGAGCACAACCCCACCATCTACGAGGAGCGTATGAGGATACAGCGGGCCGGAGGAACCGTAAGGTCTGTGTGTGTGCAGGGAGAGTGGTGGACTTGTATCTCAAGAGATCTTTTATTTTATTGAAATAAATATACCACTTTTCTCAGGAAAACAATATTTATGATGTGATGATGCCATTTAATAATCACAGGAAAATTTACTAAACAGAATATGTGAATCAACAGGGGTTGGGCTTTGTTTCAAAATGTTTTCAGAATGTTCAAAGGTCTTTCAAAATAAAAAGCTCCCAGTCAGCCTCAACCCACCCCTCCACCCTGACTTACGCCTACTGCTGCAGATCAGGCGAATGCCCAGTAACATTTAGTATAATCTTTGAAAAAGGTTAGGCGTGCCACTGAGGTGTAGTGTGTGTCTTCTACAAATACCTAGCATGGGTGTATTTTGTGTGTGAGTGTATATGTGTTTGTTTGTTTGTTTTTATAGGGATGGCCGTGTTTTAGGTGTGTTAGAGGTCTCACGCTCTATAGGTGATGGTCAGTATAAACGCTGTGGAGTGATCTCTACACCCGACCTGCGCCGTTGCCAACTCACCTCAAAGGACAGGTGAGAATCCCCTACAGTGGGGTGCAAAAGCTTAAACATCCCTAGTCAAATGGCATGTTTTGTTAATTTTCTAAATGCATTCGCTCTACAAGGAGCAACACGGTTAACAAATGATGTACATGAATATGACATTTCTATGCAGTTTTTAGAGCACAATTTCCATTTATTTGCTGAATTTAACATATGAAATAAAACCAAATTTTAGAAATGTGCCATAAACTTTGCTTGCATTTTATGTTTATGTTAAATTCAGTAAACAGTCATCATTAAAATGTTATTAAAATTAATAAGATAATTAAAATGTGTAGAATGTTCTCTGTAGAGAATGTGAAAATGTGTCTTTTGATGAGGATAATGCAAACTTTTGCCCTCAACTGGGCATACGTATGTGTGCACACACACTCATCTTTAGCTTGACCTGAGCCTGTTCCTCATTTCATTTATTTTGTGTTAATGTTTGTGTCGTAATATTATTAGGTTTGTGATCCTGGCTTGTGATGGACTTTTCAAGGTGTTCTCTGCAGAAGAGGCTGTTACATTTGTTAATAAAATTCTACAGGTAGGTGTGTGTAGACATGAGAGTGTGTGTATATGCCTGTGAACATATTTCCAAAAAGAATACTAGTCAAGTATTTCAGCCTCATCGGCTGCAGAGCAACATGTGATGGATGCTTTTGGACCGTTTACTTGTTTACACTTTGTTACTCAAAACACACAAAATACAATTTACATTCTTGGTCATCAGTGATTAATGGGTCATTTTAAACTTCTACAAAGAATTTTGTTCGACATTAGTCTTTCATGCCAGACTCGGTTACGAGTGTGGCTACAGGCTAAAATTTTTCACAAGGGGAGCTGTTAGCACTCAAGTAGTTTTTGGGGACATCACTGAAAGGAGGACACCCTCTAAGTTTAAATATACACTGAATTCAGTCTTGAATGTTTTACAAGCTTTGCGCGTTTAAGCTACAGCTGCCACGTAGAGTGTTGAAAACAGTGAGAGTGTGGATGTACCCTACTGGTAACCAGAGCTTTGTTTCTCTCTGTAGGACAATAGTGTGGAGGAGAAGGAGGGGGCGGGGTGTTATGAGATGGCCTGTCAGCGATTGGCCACTGAGGCTGTGAGGCGGGGCTGCGCAGACAATGTCACTGTCATTCTTATCTCCATCGAATTCTGACCAACTTTCGTCTTCCATTACACACACATGCACACACACTCTCACTCTCATACAGATGACTGCAATATGATGTGTACTGAAGTAAAGTCACATTATTATTTTGTACTAATTTCTAAAGAGTTTTTTTTCCAGTTTACATGTGGTCAGATTGATGGTAATTACGGGGAAATAAAAATTAACTGTGTGTGTGTGTGTGTGTGTGTGTGTGTGTGTGTGTGTGAAATGTGAAATAATGAATGCTGAAACTCCTTAAACCTTAATATGGTGACAGATGGTTTGTCTTGAGAAAAACACTTTCAGTCTATTGGCATAAAGTGGGCAGGGGCTATGTTATCTTTGCACTTTTTTGTCCATAGTGTATTTTTCAGATGCATGGTTTAATAAGATTAAGGGCATTTTACTTTTACCCAAAATTTTTGAAATTACATAATAAAAGCTTTGTTGTATGAAGACAATGTTTGTGAGAAACATAGGCTGCCAGAAGTCAGAAATGGTGCTTAATAGTAATAATAACTTTTTTACCATCTAAAGTATAAACACTTGAAATAATACTTGATTTCATAAAAAAATATATAACCTACAACTGTTAAGTAGACACTTGAACAGGTAAAACTGGTGCAGTTTGGTCTATCAATGTATCATTCTATAAAATTCAATTATACTATAAATTAAAAAATGTTAGTATATTTCCTCCGAGCCACAAAGACTTTAGCTTATAAAATGTGTATTTGATCTTTTCATGTTCGTGTTAAAGTCCTCGCTGTGGGTGGTTTTAGACATTCATCATTTCACTTAACGCCGGTTTTACGGCAGTCCTCGCCTCCTGCTGTGATTGGCTGAACAGTAACGAATCCAACACGTCACCTTAGCAACCATAGATCTCCGTGGTTTTGGCTTTTACGTTGAACCTCATAGACAAACGTATTGGAACACCTTTATTTTTAAATACAGGTGTTTCGATTCTACCCATTGCCACAGGTATATAAAATCAAGCATACCAAGGCATTCTGGACAACGCCATGCTTTCAACTTTGTGGACACCGTTCGGGGAAGACCTTTTTCTATTCCAGCAAGATCCATAAAGACATGGCTGGTTGAGTTCAGTGTGGAGGAACTTGACTGGCCCTCACAGAGCCCCGACCTCAACCCCATCCAACACATTTGGGATGAACTGGAACAGAGATTGCGAGCCAGGCCTTCTGGTCCATCATCAGTGTCTGACCTCATAAATGCTTTACTAAATGAATGGGCACAAATTCCCCCAGAAACACCAACATTTTGTGGAAAGCCTTCCAAGAAGAGTGGAAGCTGCTACAGTTGCAAAGGGGGGCAACTCCACATTAAAGTCTATGTATTTGAATGCAGTGTCATTAAAGTCCCTTTTGGTGTAATGGTCAGGCGACCCAATACTTCTGTCCATACTGTCATTAATGGATAAACATCCTTTATGATGTATTGTTAATTGAAGAGACAGGGGACCAGCCAATCACATCGTAGGGGGCGGGACACTGCCAGCCAATCGCAGAGCAGGAAGGGCGGGCCGGTGATGCACTTTCCGTTCTGATGTTTCCCGTTTCCCGTTATGTGAAAGGGCTCTGAAAGCAGGCTCTAAATTAACGATGCAGAGATAAACAACAAACATCAAACAACAAGAACAGTTTAATTATCGTGGAAAGAGATGAGGCAGCGACTCTAGAGCTCCTCCGCCCGTAGAGCAGCAGAATGGACGGGTACCTGCTGTTTGAGGAGTGTGTGCGAGACTCGCCCTCGTTCAGGTAGAGTTTCACCGGCACACACAGACACACATACATTGATTTCGCTGCTTTTTATTTAATTAATGTGTTTGCTTCTGACGTCATCTCAGGCAGTCGCTACAGCAGCACGAGAGTGACGTGGAGGAGTTGGAGGCACGAGTAGAGAAGGTGTGTTACTCTCTCTCTCTCTCTCTCTCTCTCTCTCTCTCTCTCTCTCTCTCTCTCTGTGTGTGTGTGTGTGTGTGTGTGTGTGTTTGTTTGTTTCTAATGAAATGGCCAGTGTGTGGAAGAAACACCTGCCTTGTGCTTCCACTCGTCTTCTTCCAGCTGCTCCCGACAAGGGGTCGCCACAGCAGATCAGCCGTCTCCATTTCCTTCTCTCCTCTGCATCCTCCTCTCTCATATCAACTGCCTGTATGTCCTCCCTCACCACACCCGTTAACCTCCCACTAGGCCTTCCTCTTCTCCTCTTACCTGCAGCTCCATTCTCAGCATCCTTCTCCCAACATTCTCAGAGTTTCTCCTCAGCACATGTCCAAAACCAACGCAATCTCGCCTCTCTAACTTTTCCTCCAACAGGTCCAACTTGAGCTGTCCCTCTAATGAACTCATTCCTGATCCTGTCCATCCTCGTCACTCCCAATGCAAATCTTAATCATTGTGCTTCCCCTAACTGACCGCTTTTGTTGAAACACCCCATCTTGTGCTTCAGCGGTACGTCTGATCAGACCTCCTCTACTCCTTTCATTAGTGGTCAGTTCCTGACAACAGGACCACTGCTGTGCAGATTATTTTTTCTAAGCACAGCAGGGACACTGACATGGTCTCAGTCTGTTCACCAGCAGGCTGTATGTATTTGTCAGTTTTTCAAGAAGTCAAGTCAAATAGGTTTACTGTCATTTCAGCCATACACAGTGGAGTGAAACAGCGTTCCTCCTGTACCATAGCGCAACACAAGAACATAAATAGAAACACCACAAGACTGTGTAACTGCAGACAAGACAAAAGGCACAACAAGATCAAGAGAGTGCAAGAAAAATGTGAGTTAAGTGAATTATTAATAACACAAAAGGTGGTTAGGAGTATGTATTGATTAGGAGTATTGTAAATTGACATAAGTAGTGATATCTCACATCATAGGACTATTGCACATAATAGTAAGAAATTGCACATAATCAAATTATTTCTTTTGTTAAGAGTGCAGAAATAGATGAGTTGTAGATGGCAGTAAATAATAATTATGCAAATAATAGCAACAGCAGGACAGAATGTGCAGTATCTAATAAATAAAAGGTATTTATAGTGGCAGTCGAGTTGCAGATTGTTTTCTTAGGAGAAGGGAGAAATTCAGTTCAGGGCTGTGTGGGTTAATTTATGATTCAGTTCTGATTGAGTATTCTGATGGTCGGAGGGTAGAAACTGTTTCACGTTCTGGCAGTGGAGCCTGTGTGCTATGGAACCTTTTGCCAGATACAAGGAGGCAGAAAAGAGTGTGGGATCATCCACAATGCAGGTGGCTTTGCAGATGCAGTGTGTGGTGTAAATGTCAGTGACAGAGGGGAGAGAGACCCCAATGATCTCCTCAGCTGTCCTCAAAATCTTGTGATCCGAAACAGAAGAATGTCCACAAGACAATGTGATGCAGCTACAGAGAATGTAGAGGGCCTTCTTGCAAAGTGACCATTTGTCACATGTGAACACACCACAGCGTGAACTGTGTTCACTTATTTAACCCATTCACCCAAGTGGAGCAGGGGCCAGCCAGGAACCTAGCACCCAGGGAGTAGTGTGTGGGGATGGTAACCTGTTCAAGGGTACCTCAGAGGTGCCACTAGCAGTCCTTGGATTCGAACCCACGACCTTTTGATCACAGGGGCAACTCCCTAACCACTAGACCACCATTTACTTGATGATGGAGCTGGTGTTGAGAGGTTCTCTTCAGTGTGAACACCGAACAACTTGGTGCTCTGGTTGATCTCCACTGAGGATCTATTAATGTCCAGCAGAGAGGGATCACAGCGTTCTCTACCAAAGTCAGCGACCACCTCTTTTGTTATATCCACATTCAGAAACTGGTCTGTTAGCCATTGCACCTCCTCTTTGTACGTCTCCTCGTTGTTCCTGTTAATCAAACCCACTAGTGTCGTGTCATTAGCAAACTTGATTATGTGGTTTGAAATGTGAATTTCAGCACCGTAAACAGCAGAAGGCTGTCCATTCTCACTGTGTTTGTGTTTGTTGGTGTGTGTGTGTGTGTGTGTGTGTGTGTGTGTGTGTGTGTGTGTGTTTACCTCCCTCAGGTGGTAAAGTTGTGCAGTAAGATGGTGGAGGCGGGGCAGGTGTATGCGGAGTGTAATCAGCTTTTCCTCTCTGCACTGGGGGAGTTCACACACTACCATGACAAGCGCACGGTCATCTCGGTGAGTGTGTGTGATCTTGTCTGGAAAACGCTAGTGACCTGAAGAACCTGTAAAGTCCTGCTGTGTGTAGCTTTGTGGATGCCCAACAGTACCTGTGAGCTTTGTCCAGTGTGCAGCTGTGTGAGAACACCTAACCTGTCCTTTAATCTGTGTGTGTGTGTGTGTGTGTGTGTGTGTGTGTGTAGAATTGCCTGCGTCAGTTCAACCAGGGCCTGCAGGAGATGATCCAGTTCCAAACTGTGAGTTGCTGAGTTAATTTGTGTCTGATTTTATTGCTTGAATAAATTAGTACTAAAATGTAACGGTATTATTACATAATTTTTGAAGGAATAGTTCAGCAAAATTTTTTAAAAATGTTTATATCTGTCTTCAGATGCTGCTTGACCAGAGCCAGAGAGCGATCACTCAGCAGCTCACACACCTACTGTCACAGTACGTCTCTCTCTGTATCTCTCACAAACACACACGCATTCATGTACAATATCTCTAGCCCATTCCTATTTTAATATGAGTGTTTGAGATATGTATTTCTATGTGTATGATGTGCGTATTTTCCTTGTAGGTTTCTGCCACAGATCCGTGAGGTGCAGCGTGAGTTTGTGAGGATAGGGGGTGATGTGGAATCAGCTGCAGTGAAAAACGCTCAGATTTCCCCACACAAACCTGCAGAAGCAGAAAGAGCCAGTCACCTGCTGCTTGCCACACGCAAATGTTTCCAACATTTCGCCCTGGACTACTGCTTACAGGTACACAAACACACCTCCCAGGTACACCAGCACCCCTTACACATACATCAGTACCCCTTACAGGTCCACCAACACACCTTATGAGTATACCAGTCATTTCTTTAACAGTAAGGGTAACCCTGTAATCTCCCACAACCCTGTCATCTCTGGAAAAAAAACAATGCAATTTAATTGTAAAAATATAAACACTGCTTGCCGCAGGTGACCGTTACTACCTGTTATTACTGAAGACATTGCTGTTCAGGATGTACCAAAAATACTGCACAATTGCTATTTCAGCCTTAACCCTCACTCTATTCCCACAATTACCTTCTGTTTCATCATCCTTGTTTAATTATGGAGCCCTTAACTGGCTTAAAATAAGAACAAGGGAACACACTCCTTTGTGCAGTGATGCGACCTAGACTAACTCTTTCAAAGACCAGCCCTAGCCCAGACTAAATCTCTCAAAGTCTGATAACCCTGTATCTACTAGAATAGGTTTTTATTAGTAGGCAACACAGGTTGTTGGGACTTCTGCTATGGGCGTGTGTGTGTGCGCCAACTGTGTTACTCCCGGATGTTTGTTTGGACTGCCTTCAATGTGTGTGCATGCGTGTGTGGATGGTGAAAGCCCAGCTCACTCTTGTTCTCTAGACTCCTGTTCTCTGTAACGGTTTGACGAAGTGTGTGTCTAATAGGACTGATTCAGGCATTATGCTGTGGATTCTCGTTGTGATTTTCATCCACAGACATTATTAACAATGAGGATCATTAACGCACCACTCTGTTGTGGCCCATTTTTGAAGAAAGTTATGTTGGAACATATCATTATTAGGAGAAACTCCACATGTAGCTTAATGCTAGGAGTTTGAGGAATAGGGAAGTACCTGCCCCTTATCTCCTCAGTGTTTGTAGTGCTGCTTTTGGTAAGATGTTTGTTTGTTTGTTTGTTTGTTGTTTGGTTATTGTTAGCCATGGATTGCTTATGTTTGTGCATTCCCCTCCCTCTTTAGATGAAGGGCCCATTAGCCCATGGAAATTAAGAGCAAAACCACCAGCTGGCACGTGCCCGTGAATTTAGAATACACGTTGCCTTCATGACAAAATACCCAAACAGAAGAACTAAAACTTCCCAGCCCTGTCTGAGCAAATACAGGACGACAGAGCCACTAAACGATACATTTTATCTAGAATACTCTGGGAGAAGGCAATGGGATTACAGTGAACACTGTTTCTGTTTTTTTCCCCAGCTGAATAATTTCAAGGTCCAACAGAAGCTGGACATCCTGAATTCAGTAAGTGTCCTGACGAAAAGGGTTTGAATGTCAGAAAAGAGGAAAATTTGAGTAAAAATGTTTTGTTTTTTTCCCATTTTCTGCTTTTATATGAATTTATTTGTTATTTTAGGTATTCTCTTACTTCCATGCACAGTACACTTTCTTCCATCAAGGTTTTGACCTGCTGAGGGATCTCGAACCCACCATGAAGACGATGGCATCTGAGGTATAACACCTACCCTAACGCAGCCCTTAAATATCTCTTAAATATCTTAAATGACTCAAATAGATTAATTGGTATCATGTAAAATAAGACCACCCTAATAAAAGGTTTAGGTCTTATAATTTGTTAGTATCAAACCTGTCATTTTGCATATTTATCAGATACAACAGCTCACTGCTTCTGTTTGTGTTATACCTGCGTAGTAATTAGGTTTTCATGATCATTAATAAACTGATAATAAATGTAAATGTACATCTCTACAAAGGTAGATTATTGTTAAACAACAACTTTATCTTAGCTGTAACTCTTAATTGTAATATAAATGAAGAAATGCTACGCTTTATATAACCTTACACTATCTGCGCGAGAGGAGCACTCTATGTCCAGAACATCACTGCTATGAATAGAGTCAGAACTTCTGTCCATCACAGTGGCCCCTGCTCAACCACTGTGATGCATTATCCACTGTCCTTATGAAGTGTGTGCCTTGATGTTGAACTGACTGACGATGCCAGATCAGGGAGCCTTTTCTTTCTCATGAACTGAATGTTTTTTTAACAGCTGGCCCAACTGTCCACTGAGTGTGCTGCTAAAAAGAAAGATTTGGAAAACCAGCACCTGCTAGTCCAGCAGAGAGTAAGTAAAGGCCGTAACATCCTGATTCGAGAGGTAATGTCCTGAGTTGAGTTGGTAGTGTCCTGATTCGAAGGGATAACGTTCTGAGTTGAGTGGGTAGCATCCTCATTCGAGGGGGTAAAGTCCTGAGTTGGGTGGGTAGTGTCCTGATTCGAGGGGGTAAAGTCCTGAGTTGAGTGGGTAACATGGTGATCTTGTGTTGTTAGTTAATTGTGCTGTATTTTATGTTTGTTGTTGCACTATTTGTTGTTTGGTCCTGCAGCGTTTGTTTTTGTTCTTGCAGGATGCCAGTGGTGAGCCTGTGGTGGTGCTGAATCCGTCCAATGAAGGCATCATTCAGGGCTATCTCTTCAAACGCTCTCGAAGGAAGAATAAGACATGGAAGAGGTGAGAGGAAGAGAGATTGATTCCCGTTCCATCTGTGTTTTTCTCTACTAATCACTCTCTTGTTCTTATTCAGGTGCTGGTTTTCCACTAATAATAACCAACTGCTGTACTCAAAGACACACAAGGTAATCACAAACTGGTCTGGTCAGAAAAAGACTGCTGTATCTGTATGTGTGTGAAATATGTGGGTTAGATGAAGTGGATGAAATTTGTTCAGTTGAGTGAAACACCACACGACTACATAAGAGCTGACAGGACTAAATACACAGAGTGGAGAGAAAGCACGTCAAACATGAGCAACGAAATGACAAGACAACATTTAGTACCACTGAATGAATACAATATTATGACGGATTATGTATTTGAGCAGCAGTGTCGTTAGGTTTGCATAAATAAGGCCAGTGGAGTGGAGGGTAAAGTTGTTTTTATTCTGTAGAAGATATATCTAGTTATTTTCAAAACCAAACAATCATTTCTTTGTGTGTGTGCGCGTAGGAGCAGCCGATGGTGTTGTTTGATGATCTGCGGCTGTGTGCAGTGAAGTCTCTGGATTCAGTCGATCGGCGCTTTTGTTTTGAGCTGCTGAGTGTACAGAAGTAAGTCTCGCACAGAGACAATAAGCACTAAATTAGCACTTGGTGGAGTCAAAATTGTGATAATTTTACAAAAATAATTTTACAAAAAATGTGTTTCATAGACACTGAATACACCCATTTTACAAACCATTAAACTGTGTGTGTGTGTGTGTAGGTGTTGTCTGTTACAGGCAGACTCAGAAGAGTTGAAGATGGCTT
This sequence comes from Hydrocynus forskahlii, assembly GCA_037974365.1. NCBI lineage: Eukaryota > Metazoa > Chordata > Actinopteri > Characiformes > Alestidae > Hydrocynus > Hydrocynus forskahlii. The sequence goes on along the minus strand of JBBPCX010067494.1, from coordinate 191 downwards.
GGATAAACGCTGTGCAGAGCTGCATTGACATAGCTTATCGAGAGAAAGTGGAGTCCGAACATACTGTGGTACTCTCTCTCACGCACGCACTCATTCACGCACTCACTCACGCACTCACTAACTCACTCACACTCTCTCACACACACACACACACACACACACACACACACACACACACACACACACGTCTA
>JBBPCX010067493.1:0-13184 GCA_037974365.1 Hydrocynus forskahlii | reverse complement strand
TATATATGTATATGCAAGCATGTGTAAATTTTATTTATACATTTTATTCAGTTTTTTTATGTCATGTTCAGTAAAAGAATGACCTGTCATGAAGCATGAATTTTTGGAATTCGATAGAGACGGACATTTGAAAGGCTATTTATACTTTAAACACCACATGCAATAACAGTAAGAATTCAGCCATCATAACAGAACATTTAAAAACATCCAACCGTATTTTTGGTTTTGATATAAAGAATGGACTTATATAAATATTACATATATAAGCTCAGTAAACAAGATTTTTTTTAACAGCTAGTTTACATTTTGAAGGCGACTCAACTGTTTTGTCTCTCTCCCATTACAGACCAAAAATTTGATTATTTATATGATCAATACCTGGCCCCTGATCAACTGATCAAAAACTTATTTACACACGCACTGCACCAGATTTTAATGGATGTTTTGACATTGGAACCATGTCCACATTTCAAAAACTGTAGAAGGAGAAAAAACGTCAAATTCAGCTATAAACAAATGATACTAAAAATAAAACTTGAAAATAACCGTAGTTCTTAAATGTAAAACAAAAGAAAATCCTCAGTCAGAAAGCAACAGAGACATCAGCTGGAGAAAGAGAGACTTGAGAGGCACTGGTGGGTGTGCAGAGCACTGGACATGGAGGAGAGGGCAGAAAATCAATGGCAAATCGCAGCCGAAGTGGAATTTGAACTGTGCCCAGAGCCACCGAGTGTGACAGTGAACAGAGAGAGAGGAAGAAAAAGCGTGAAAGCAGGAAGAGTAGGTGAAAAAGCAAGGTGAGGTGTCGCAATACGTGAGGGGGGGGTCTGGCAGAGATAGAGGGGTTATTAGAAACCATAGGAGGGAAAAGAAAGAAAGAATGAAAGGGAGGCGACGGACAGAGTCCCTGCTGTTATTTTGTGGGAGGTCTGGACAGTCAGTCAGAGCGCACAGCAAGTGGGCAGGAGTCAGTATACACAGAATACTCATATTGTTCCCACACACACATCAACACACACAAACGCACAATGATACCCAACACGGAAGGATATTGAACACACACACACGCATAACACACATTTTTATACCATACACAACAAAGAATCCATACAAATACTGCAAACAAACACACTGCATTCACAAATACAGAACTCTAATTACCATACGACCTGTATACCTACTACATCAGTGATTCACTATATGTGGACACCAGATCATCACAACTAAGAGCATGTTGGACACCCTGTTTCAAAACCATGGGCATTAACGTGGAGTCACTATAACAGCATCCACTCTGTCTGGGAGTGTGTCTGTGGGAATTTGTGCCCATTCAGTTGCAAGAGAATTTGTGAGGTCAGGCGCTGATTTCGGATGAAAAGAGCTGGCTTGCAACCAACATTCCAATTACAAAAGTGTTCAGCTGGGTTGAAGTCAAGGCTCTATGCAGACCACTTGAATTCCTCTAAACCAAACTTGTTCCACTGTACCTTTTTGGAGTGGAATCAACATGCAACAAAGTTAGAATCATATATTCTTTGTACACTGTAGCATCAACTGTACTGGAACAAAGCATGTTGCTCATGTTGCTTCCAGAGACAGTCTGAAACACTGTAATGATTGTTTTTGTCCTCTACTTGCTTCAGCACTTACTGACCCCTCTGTAAATTTGTGTGGCCTACTGCTTTGTGGCACCACTGTTATTGCTCCTATTTCATAATAACAGCACTTACAGCTGACTGGGGTAGATTTAGCAGGGTAGAAATTTCATAAACTGCAAAAGTGGCATCCTAAAACAATGACACCTTTATTGTCACTGGCCTCTTCAGTACAACTTATTGTATTGCCAGAGTTTCTTTAAGGACAAATCATGGCTATATGCTTGATTTTATACACCTTTTAGCAGAGGATATGGATGAAAACCTGAACTTAGTAATTAGGAGGAGTGTCCACAGACTTTTGGCCATAAAGTGAAAGTAATAGAGTTAATGATGGCAGTTAGTGATGGCATGATTCCATGTTTCCAGTACAGATAAGTTAAGTATGTATAGGACAAGTATGTATATGAGTTGACTTTATTAATTCTCTCAGAATCTCTACTTATTTATGCCAGCGTGATGACTTAACTAATGTTTTCCCAAGATACTGATATTTCAGATGTCTGGTTCTGTAAATAATTCTACCTCTGTAAACTTCTTAAGAACGGAGCATTTCACATCAAGCCACTCTGAATGACTAATTATTTGGCGACATTTTCCTACTGTTATCATGTGACAAACTTTCCTTGCTTTATACAATGTTGTGGTCAAATCAGTTCTTAATATTAATGCTACATTTGTGAAAGTATTTGTGAAAGCATCTGATGGAGGGTGGGAGGAGACCCATATAATAACTCAAACCGAGGAAGAACCAATACAAAGAAAATGCAAAGTGTGATTGCTTGGTTGATATAAAAACAGTGTTTGGAGACAACTGGTTTGTTTTAAAAAAAATCTACGAGCACCGTGGATTTGAACCGGCAATCTTCTAATTCTCTCCATCCAGCAACTGGGCATTAACTCTTACCAGGCCTTTTATGGTTAACGCGAACGCATAGCCACATTCATTGACTCATTTTTTTATTTAAACCACAACAAACAGTGACTTTTCTATAACTGACTTTAAGCTTTAGTGTCTTGAAGTCTGTTTATGAGTCTGCGGTGTTTGGTTCCGCGTTTGTCTTTCGCCGTGTTTTGTCCCCTCTGGTCACATTATCTGTGACATCACAGACTCTCTCTCCAACACACATTTTGAAGGAGACTCTACCATCCGATCTCTCTCTCTCTATGTATTACAGAAGCGACTCAACACAAAAACAGTTTTTTTAAATGATCAATACTCTGACCCTGATCAAAAATCTGAATACGATACTTAAATGGAAACTATTGTTGGAACCATGATAATAATTTAAAAACTGTAGGAGGAGAAGGGGCACCAAATTCCAGCTGGAAAAATAATAATAACAAATATCAAATTAAAGAAGAACAGTAGGAACATTTATATGACCCATCTTTAAAATATAAGTAGAATGCGCTGAATTCCTGGAAGAGATAATAAAACACTTTCTTCATTGTTTGTTTTCCGCAGCATTCTGGTGCTGAAATAAACCAGATTTCAGTTTGATATCTGCTATATACGGATACTGGACTATTATCTTCAAATAAAGTGAAATGAGCAGGGTTTCCAGAGCAGGCTTTTTTCTGGGAAAAACTCATTCCTAGTAGTGTGCTTTTCCAACAGCTTAATTAAAACCAAGAATTTGAATAAACAGCAAATAAAGAATGCCCCTTTCTGTCAAAAATATATGATAGTTTACCAAACATGCCATAGTAAAGGATTCTGAGGAACTATATAAAAGGTTTTGTTAGTAAGTAGGCTCTACTTTGTTGTTGCATGTTGTTATTGCATGATCTCTCAAACAGAAGGCTTTACTGCTAAGATCATCAGATATTTCACACCATTTTATGGGTAATAAATAAGAGATGAATAGGAAACTGTGACCGTGCCACATGCGTCACATTTGAACTATAGCTTGGACTTTGTGCTCCCATTCAAGCTCCCCAGAATATTTCACATTGTGGGCAGACAGCCGTCTAAAAGCTTAATTAATAAATGATCACTGTTTGCACGATTATGGCTGTATTAATGACAGAGCCAACAAAAGCCCGGCCGACACAGGGCGCTGATTAAAGAGCGGATGAATAACCGAGACATTTCATGCAACGTTAACGAACGTAATTAAATATTCACGAGCCCAGGCCCCAGCCAAAAGCCAGGAGCAGGACTTCTCAGACCTTTACATATTTTGTGCTGCTGCGCTGATTTTGGCCCTCTTAAAAATTTATGAGGCTTGGTAAACAAAAAAAAAAAAAAGAAAACACAAAAATCAAACTATATTTAAAAATTCAGAGAGACAGGCTCTCGAAGTTTATGTGGTTTCTGGCAGGAAATAATAATCGATGAGCTTTAAGTGAGCTTTAATAAATGTAAATGATTTAAGTGATGCATATGTTGTTGTAAAGGACGGGGGAGACAAAAAGGAGGGCGAGAAACCATCACTTGTCAGGCATGGAGGAAAATACCCTAGCAGAGATTTACACAGGTTAAGCTTTTTTATGTTCTATCACAGTTTGGTGGACACTTCTGATAAATGAAAGTGACCATTCTGCCATACGTGAACACACCACGAAATTCTTCCTCTACATTTAAACCCATTCACCAAGTGAAGCAGTCAGGAAGCAGTGTGTGGGGACGGTACCTTGCTCAAGGGTACCGCAGTGGTGCTTAGCAGTCTTGGGAATCGAACGCATGACTTCCTGATCACAGGGGGAATGCCCTAACCACTAGGCTACCAGCTGACCTTGATACTAACAATGTTTTATCTTATCTTACACGAATAATATGAATTTGGGACAACCAATCAAGTTTCAGGTTTTACTCATGTCCACAAGCTCAGCAATAAGAGCTCAGTAACCCATGAAACAATGGTTTTGTCCTTGATTGTTTATGTATTTTGTGCCATTTCTGGTTTCTGCTGCTGGTGGGATGGGTGTCTGTTGTCTCTCCCCTTTTAGTCCCAATCCCTGCGCCATGCCGCGCCCCTGCCCTGAAAGGATTGGATGATCACGCTTTGTATACACCCTACTCCTGCCTCTTCCGTGACTGGTTGTCTGTTGGACTCTGTGCGATATAAAACCCCTCAGCAAACTACAGTTGAGGCAGATCGTTGCCTTCGCTTTGTGTAATTGCTGTGTGTTATTTATATTGACTTTACAGTGTATAACCTCCTGCCTGTTTCTGACCTTGTTTGTGCCTTGTCCCTTTGAGCCTGAATATTGTGTTGTTTGTATATATTTTGTAAATAGCCCAAAAATCACATTGTAAATAACGCTAGTTGTGGTTAGTAGGAAGTCGACACCGTTTTGGTTGGTTTTGATTAGTTTGGGAGTAAGGTAAGAACTTGTTTATGTGTCTTTCCTTTGCCATTAGGTTAGGTAGATGAACTTTGGGGTTTTAGCCTGGTCAGCTTCTGAAATTGAAAACCACCTTAAAACGAATAAAATAAAAAGCAAATGCGCCATTGAGGTTTTTGCATAAGTATTCTTCTGTACGTTGCGCCCCAGACTGGACTGTAACACTATTCATAGACCATTCAGTCATATTAATAAAAAAAAAAAATTGGTCACAAAATTAAAAGGGTCATAAAGCTGTCAACTGATCAACTCATTTAAAATTATCTTCACCAGGCGTCACCAACCTTGGAGATCTACCATCCTGAGAAGTCTAGTTCCAGCCAACACCTGTTCTGTCCAACAAACTTCTTCAGAAGCCCCTGACTGTCTGAAGCATTAAGTAATGGGGAGGGAGTAGCATGCTAGAAGCTAAACATGGCAGCAAGGTAGATCTTCATGAGGGACCGCTTTCATATTGGTCTGAGAGGTCAGTGTCCGATCCTTCACCACTCGGAGTTACGAAAGCAGCACAAAACCCAACAGTCAAGTGCATATAAATCTAAATTGTTAAGCACCTTAGGTGCAAAATTGTTAAGCACCTTGGGTGCAAAAATAACAAAATATGTTTCTCCCACTGAAAGCAATTGGAAACACAGTCTTTAATGCACTGCCAGTGGCACTGAAAAACAGATTCCTGCTTGTTCAGCACCATTACCTGCAGCATGCTGTCTGTCTAATCATAATAAGGAACATTGAAAACAATGTAACAAAACGCCCCCCCCCCACACACACACACACTTCAGCGCAGTGGAGTAGTGTGGCAGTGGACTTGGAGTAGGGTGGAGATACTTAGAGGTTATGTGAGCTAATTTTTGGCCTCAGATAGAGGATGTTTTTTGTGCCATTTTGAGAAGGTATCGGATGCCCTTTAAGTAGGCTGGCTAAAACAAAAGTCCAGATGATAATAGTTTAACGCATCTTACCGCTCTTTCAATCGGTGGGTAACGTTCATGTTTAGACACCAATTAGTGTTTCCTCCTTTTGGACCATTTACTGCCACCGCATGAAAGGCTTGCCCTTCTGACGTTAACATAGGGAGCTATGTCTGTGGGTTTTGTTGCAAAGAAATGTTTTTCCATTACAAATAAAGCGACCCACACCCAGTGGTCGATGGCAGGGGTAAAAGTGGGCCACAGCCAAGCATTACTGCTTTCTGATTGGTTGAAATGTCATGACAACATGGAAAGAGGTCACTGTAGAGTAGAGAAATCTAACAACTGGGAAGTTGACAATGTACAAGCACGACTGTCTGTCTGGGCGGACGCTAAATTTCAGTGGGCGTTTTCTATGACACAAACAAATTTATCTTTAACTCTGTGAGAACTGTGAAGGTCTTCCAGGACATCAGTAACAAGTTAGCTGGGTTAGGTTTTCATCGCACAGCTAAAGAAGGTTGAGAAAAAATTAAAACAAGTCCACAATTTCAAAAGTGGCTTGAATCCATAGACGTCAGATGGGATGATGACCTGACATAAACTGTGGGGAGAGAATTCAGTTCAGGGAAAGCATGAGTCCTGTATGTCTATGGAAAAGTGCCTACAGTCAAAATAGCAGCAGTACTGTTCAAAGAGGCAGATTCAGGTGTCAAATTTCAAGCTGAACTCTGTGTGAAATTTCACACACCATCATACATCATGGCTTTCCTCCAAACACATTACGCTGCCCAATAAAGTGGTTGGCAGCTTCACATGACCTGGAGCACGTATGGGATATCCTTCACCCTCTCAGAGTTGGTAGTATCATGTAACGGGGGGGGGGGCAAATTACTGGCTTGAACTGGAGACACATAAACTGAGCTTTAATTTGAAGAAAATTCCAAAAAAAGTTATGGCGGGACTGGAAGAAATGTTTGCTCTATCTGTGGCCCAGACAACGTTGATATTTTCGGACCTACTTCAAGTGTATAACTCCATACAAAACAAAATGACCTAAATAAGATCCAGTGTTTTGCAGCAGTGTAAACTACTGCATGTAGTGACAACGCTAACAACACATCCAATTCACGTATGACTATTTAAATTTAGCTATTTAGAACTTATTTACTATAATGAATTAGCTACTTGATATTAGAAATGAATAATGTATTCTGTAATTTAGTCTGATATTTCTTATCCCATGAAAAATGCCCACAGACAGACATCCTGTGGCACAATAACATTACACCACTATTCATGGAAAACTAATCCCATCTTATTTTTATTTATTTTTTTGGGGGGGGGGGAGGGGGGGGTAACAGTCAATTACAACATAACATTCCCATTAAAAACATTGTTTCTAGTATATTTTTGGACATAATTTGATAGGCTAGAAAGGATCAGTGATCATTAGACTTACATACTCATTTACTGGCTTACTCAACATTAAAATTAATTTGACAAGAATATTCCACTCCTTACTATGACACAGCTGTTCGTGTCCTACATAAGCTTGGACATACAGCAGATACTAACCTGCTGCTTAAGTCCAGTGCTTCACTAAATTGCACTTTGAAAAGTGTTCTCAGAGATTTTTAACACAGTTGAAAATAGCACACCCGCACTAAAGCAGCTCTTTCCAGACTCCACAAAGGGAACTGTTTACTTTCTTTAAAAAAAAAAAAGTTCACTATGACAGACCAGAAAAAAGCAATCCTCCACAAGCCTGTGCATAACTGTGATGAACTGCTGTGATGTTCTGTGTATGTGGAAACCAAATATAGCTCCAGCATATCAAATGGAACAGGGCGTATAAAGTGCTTTTACCTCGCGGAGAGTGTGTCTTCAGTGCTTTAGAAGACGTGCAGCTGAGAAAATTCATTGTTTAAGCCCCAGCCACTAATTTCACATTCATATTCACAATATTGCCCTTACTGGTAAGTTTCTGATTTACAACAAAGGAATGTGTCAGAGCTTTGTCTCAGCCTCAACACGAAGGCGTTTACTGTTTTAGTCCTACTATAGTACTATGAGGTTAAGTAATCTAGAAAGATGTAAAATGGAATCTTCCCAATTCCAGAATTAGGTCACACTTTATTTTAATGGTTTCTTTTCTTATCTTCAATAAAGGTAAGCTAACTAGGTCTCCATAAACACATGATGCTACCAAGCTGAAGGCACTAGTGTATTCCATAAATTTGAGATTAACCGTATGTTTTAGAATCCCAGCCAATGTGACATCCCTGGACAGCTCTATGCGCTTGGAGGAGAACACTAACATCCAATTCCATCGGCTAGTTAGAGCCTCCCTATAGCTCATTTACATGTAAATTGTTAAGGTTCAAGGTTACTTTATCGTCATCAGCAGCTGTGTACATGTACATGGTGAGATGAGACAACGTTTCTCTATGGACATTCAACAGAGTGCAGGTTACAACAGGCAGAGGACAACAGACAGACAATAGACAGCAAGTGTGAACACTGTGTAAACCTTCGGGAGTGATGAGTATTGCACTGTAGGTCTGATTATTGCACAGGAGGCAGTTACTGCATTGAACAGAGTTCCAGGGACGACAGAACACTACAATAAATAGACACTAAATAGAAAATGTACATATATATATATATATATATATATATACACATATATTATTGTACATGAGAATATGATGTTGCACCCGAATCATATTCTTATTCTTATTGCACATGACAGGTAGCAGCATAGAAAACCACAATGAGCAAGTGTTATAACAGTGACTGATCGTTAGGGTGCCTGTACTGGCAGTAAACAGGGTTACAGTAAACTGCAGGTGCTAATTGAGAGTGTAGTATGAGTGTAAACAGTATAAAAAAACGTGATCGAGGTAACACTGTGTTACCTCACCTAAGTGTCAGTGTTACCTCACTTTACACTTTACACAAGAGATGATTTACCTATAAAATCCATATTTTTAGGCAAACTATAAAAACAAATGGTACAAACAAAACCTGGATATCTAGATGCTCCGAACAGAGGTTCAAATATAAGAGGTTCAAATAAGCAATTAAAATTTCGGTCTAGAAGACAGCAATTATGACCTGCAAGCGAAATTAGGATCATCCGCAAAGATAAACTGAAAGTGCGAGAGATTGTTTTCTGAAAATCCTAGTACTGAGGAAAGTGTGGATAGGACACTGCAACACCTACTGCCTTGTTTCTTCTAGTTTAATGCCGAAACATTCTGACTCCTGGTTACATTACCAGGGTGGTAATGAAAAGGAGGTAACTCTTTACTAAACTCATACTGCATGACAGATACAAAAGTCCTTTATAACACCTGACATAAACCTTCATTAACATTTAGAAAGGCTTATTCCAACAAGTTGTTATTCCATAACAACTGCTTTGGTCGTGTTCACCCCAGAAATTGTTAACTGACACTTGATGGAATAAGCCTTCATTACTGTTCGACATCGGTAAAGTATTCCTTTAATCTGCTAAAACAGGATTATGATTATGACATAGGATTTGGCCTAGTTTAGGTTGGAAATAAAGGTGTGCTTTAGACAAAGCATGCCCAGTGGACCACCAACCATCAATAGTTATTAGCACAATTATTGTTAGAATTACAACATACTTATTACTGTTTTAAATTACTCTTTCATTTACAAGTCATTGAAAGTCACTGATATACCATTTTTTGCTTTTCATGTATGTTTTCCAGCATCAGCTGTTTTTCCAGCATCAGTTTTCAGAAGCGTTGCAGAAGAACAAATACTTTTGCCAGCTCACTAGTGGTTTGTGTTTCCATTAATCATTAGATCTACTTTCTTTGCCTTGCTTTTCACCTGGTATAGGAGTTTCTGTGGCTAAACTGCAAAGGCAATTTGGTGTTGTTCTGCTCGAGGGTCAGCGCTCAGTAAAGTGTGTTTAGCGGCCGTGTACACAGAGTTTCAGTCCGAAAGCCTTGAAGAGAATGCCAAGATCGATCAGTGTGAGAGCTTAGCAATGCCGCGGCCTAGCCTCTCTATTGGATGGCTATAATTACACATCAATAGTGCATGCTCAAATCAAGCACAACTAATGAAGTGCTGCGCTCCAGAGGAGAAACTCCAGTCATGAGACATTTAACGGTGCAGAAAAGGATAACTAAGGCATTAAACTGTTTTTTTAAGGCTTTTCGAGTATTCAAGTATTTTTTAGGACTTGGAAACTCTTAAAAGGAAATGTTTTATTGCATTGTGAGTAAAAATAGACACAGTAGCATCCATATTTGAGGCCTTGGGAGGAAAAGTGGACCAAGTCCATTTTTTTGAGTATCATCTCTTCCAACGTCAATACCATCTAAGCACTGTGTATTTTGCGGGGAATAATGAACCAAGTTGTCACGGTGGTGTCTGGTGGTGGTGTTCTGGGTTTTGGCCGGCGCCGTAACACAAGTCCATATGCAATTCCGGAATATTCGCTAGATGGCAGTGATGTTCTTCCTCACAATTTTGATTTGCTATGCAACTTTCACTGGCCGATTTCTCAAAACAATAGAAACTGGACTTGGTCCACTCCACTAAAGGCCTCATTTGAATATTATCAGGAGAAAAAAAGGGCTATTAAGAGGAGTAGGGATGGACATTACAGTAAGGTCTGCTGTTCTGACAGTTTTCCTCCTAACCAACACTGGGAAGGTGAAGACTAGTATGTTCCTCCGAAACATAGGAAGCACCACCAGAACTTCACAAGCAACACCACTAGACAATTTAACATGCCTAGAGGAGAACACTAACTGCCGAGCTAACACACCCCCATGCTGAGTGATGGGGGAGTGGGAGAGCTACACTACACACCCAGAGAGAGCAAAAACAACTGTGCTGTTTTGGACTCCCAACCACAGACAGCAGTGGCATCACCAGGGACTGAACCTGCGATCTCCCGATGAACGCTGCTTAGTTCTTTCAAATATATTATGATGACACGAATCAGAAAACATAAAAGTTTTAACAGTCTGTGACAGATAGTGGTAGAAAAAGTGGGGCAGGAGTTGCTTTAAAGAAAGGTTTAGGGGTTAAAAGTAGAGTTGACAAAACTAGAAGATGCATTTCTGTGAGAAAATGTAAAGTGTGACTGCGCAGTTGCTAGGTGGTTGCTATGGTGTTTCTAGGTGGTTACTAATGGTTGCTTCAGTTATATTCTTATACCTCCAAGACCAAAACCAAGTATTCATGCGATGATTATTTTTAATATATCACAACAAACAGAAATGACTTACACTCAGACTAACACTCTTTATTCTCTCCTAATGGCACGTGTTTCTCCTCAGGCCATTCAGCTCTGGCACAGAACTGATGGAGTGGGGTGACATGCCAATGCCCTACTCAGGGCACAAATCTCTCCACAAACATTTCACATGTTTCAAAGGTCCCAACCATTTTGTCTCTCTCCCCATATGTTACAGAGGTCTCTCGACCATTTTTAAATTATCAATACTCAGACCCTGATCAACCGATCAAAAATCTGAATATAAGCAAAATACTACGCATTGTTTTTACATTTGAACGATTCCAAAATCCTGCACGAGCTCCGATGAGACGCAGCACCAAATTCAGCTGGAAAAAGAATAATAATAAAAAGAAAATGCCTTTCTGCAAGGAAACGGCTATAAAAAGAATAATACTGATAAAAAAGTAAAATGAATAATTAAACAATAACAATACATTTTATTCATTGCATCTATATTAATTGCTTAAAGAAAGATTTGCCAATTTCAGTGAATTATGGTATAGTTATATGTATTAAATTATGGCTAATGCTAGTGTTCATTAATCTAATTTCAGGCAAATACTAAAAAAGAATAGCAGTGACAGAGGGGGGAAGTGGTGACAATAAAGAACATTAATGTGTGTGTGTGTGTGTGTGTGTGTGTGTGTGTGTGTGTGTGTGGGCCCACGCTTATTTACCACCAATCCTCAAACTGTTGAGTCTGAAGAAGACATATCAGATTTATCTTTAGTGCACTGACATTCATTTTGTGTTGGATTAAAAATAATAGTAATACTATTATTAATACTAATACAACATTCTGGTTTACGTATCATTGGACAAAATGTAACTCTTTAACAGAATAATCCGCCAAAACGTTCTTCAAAATTGTGCCAAAGTTATATCCAGTCCAAAGAAAAGCAAAAGTTTAGAGAATGATGTCTCGGCCTCCCCAGTCTCCAGATCTTTCTCCCATTGAGCTGCAGGAACGAGCTGGACCCATGAGCGTCCAGCAAATGAGAGCGAACTGTTTGAATGCTTAAAACGGTGCTGGGAGTGTTTGTAATTGGGAGTTATTTCTAAAAGTTGCTGGAAAGGATCTGTGCTGCTGTGATTGGTTTACTTTGATGAAACTTTTGCAGTTCACTTACAGTGTATATTGTTAAAGTACACTTTAAAACCAGTCAGTTACATTTGTTTGAAGTATTCCTGATTTCTTGTAATAAAATTTTTAAACAGCTTTTTTTTAAGTCCAAGAGTGGCCCAAACTTCACACACACACACACACACACAAATGCTTTTTCTTTTTTTAACTACACCTGCAATTCTAAAAAGATGGATGGAGATGTAGCATGCGAATGTGTGTTTGTGTATCTGTAGGGCCAAAAACTCATCTTCCATGACCATGCCAAGGACAAAATGCAGCAAATCTTTAGTCCTCCCTCCCAAAGGAAAGGACAGCTGGCAGGATGGGGGAGAGGCGAAGGGCAGAGCATGATGGATCATACAGGGAGAGAAAAAGAGAGGGAATAAAGAGACAGGAAATAACAGAGGAGAAAAAGAAATGAGAAGTCCACACACAGTGACCACAGGCAACTTCAGAGTGAAACCAAACTCTAATAAGTCGACGAGTGAAAGGCCATTGAAGGCGACTGAGGAAGAGGACGGAAAAAGGGGAAAAAAAAGGTCAGAGGTAAAAAAAAAAAAGAACGAAAGAAGCGAGGGAGTGAGCAGATAAAATAGGCAGAAATTAGACACCATCTCGAGCCCCTCCTCCTGCAAGGTACTCTCTCTCTCTCTCATTCACTCAAACTTCACTTTTCATTTTCCATTTCCATAGCCCCAGACCGCCGGCAAAAGGAGAGAGGACATGCTGAGAGAACAGTGTGTAGATGGAAAAAAGGAAGTGGGGAGTAGTGTGTGTGTGTGTGTGTGTGTGTGTGTGTGTGTGTGTGTGTGTGTGTGTGTGTGTGTGTGTGTGTGTGTGTG
>JBBPCX010067492.1:0-13187 GCA_037974365.1 Hydrocynus forskahlii | reverse complement strand
CGGAATGAGAGGCACTGGGAAACTATACAGTAAACATATACTGAAATATTTTGCTTTCCCAGTACCTCTCCTTCTACACTCAAATATTCATTTGCAAATAGATTTTTGTGTTCAGCTGCAAATTAATTAAAACTTGGTGAAACTAAGAGTGAAACATTATTTTCACGTTATTTTATTTTCAGCATAATTTTTCTGTCTTAACTGTTTTAATCTCCTGGTAATTTATCCCAGTAGCACTTTGTGAACTTGTGTTAAGCTTCTACATTAATATACTTGTATTTGGGTCTGTAGGCATCCAGTTAAACTTCTTCTTAAATGGGTCTCCATGGGAACCCTAGAACCAATGTTGGCAAAAAGTTATGAAATTGGGCGCGCTGGTTGGGGACAGTCCTCTGGTTCTTTTCAGCAAGTTTCATGCCTGCACCTCTCTAGCATCACCAATAGGTCAAATTTTGAGATGCACTTATGCATATGTCTTTTTAATCATATGTGTAAAAAAAATTCAAAGGCCACAAATTTTGCCCAATCTTCACCAAACTTGGCACAGATTACCTTCAGACCAAGCTTCAGATGCATTTGTGATTTTTAAAACTGATCTTCCATCACAGCCAACTCAAAATGCTGGGAATGGGCTACACACAAAGCACAGTGACAGTGTCATGTATCAAAACCATGGCGTATAGACTTGGGACCCCGTTATGAGAAAATCTGCATTATTTGACTCCTGTGGGTGCTACTATAAGTAAAAATGTTTTGACCAATAACAGTGCCATTAATAACTGATGCCCGGTGATACTATTGGAGGTTCTAAGGTTGAGACATGACAACTCTGTCAGACTAATTTCACTGAAACGTTTACAAGTCCAATCTTCATCAGACTTGGCAGGTGTCACGGTTGGGTCCTGTCTGGATTGAAAAGGTGAGAAAGAGGCACATCCGCGGACTTCCATAACGTGAGGGTTTATTCACACACTAAACATACACAGAGTAATACAAATGAAAGCCAGGCTTGGGGCCAGACGAAAGGATAAGGAAAGGATAAGCTGAGTAGAGTGGGGGAGAGGAGGAGGACACAGACCAGGAAGGACAGGTGAGAGAACAACCACAACTCATAAAGACATTAATGCACCAACAACCCCTTAGTGACAAGAGCCCCTTAATATACCTAGTCCCTGGGCTAATCAGTCCTAGGATAATAGTCCGCAGCTGGAGGAAGTTCACGGTACCGCAGCGCCCCCCTGCGGCCGCAGCCGGAATCGTGACAGGAGAGGTGATTTTCAGACCAAGCAAAATTTGTCAGGTGGATTTTTGATTTTCAAACTATTTAGCCGTAGGTCAGCTGACGTGTTCATATTTAAGTGAATGTGAAAGAGTATAATTACGGAGTAAGGCAGCAGTGCAGCATTCGGATTGTGTTTATTATATATTTTTATGTGGAAACAAGTGACACATTAGAGTCAGTTCAGTGCAGCACTTTTTCTGTGCAATTTTGGGTAATTCTTCCTTTAGAAAACCTGATTTGTTTAATGTGAAGAAAAGTGTGTGTGTGAGTGTGTGACAGCAGCAACAGACTCACTCTTCAGCACTCAGAGCTTTTCTTGTGTGCAGAAAGAAGAAGTGGAAGAAGTGGAAGAACATGAACTCCAATCCAGATTATCGCAGTTCACTTCAGACCATATAGAACAGGTACAGTATAATATGAGATATCAATGTAAACCCTTTATAGTATGATACGAAATATCAATATAAATCATTAACAGAGAAGAACACAGTATAATATGAAATCAACATAATTGTTAAACCTGAGTTAGCCTCTGTTGGATCCAACAACCCCTAAAGGGAAAATGATATTAATCCCAGCCAGGATATCTTAAAAAACCCACAGAATCTTCAAAATAAATCTTGAAATCTTGAGGAAAAACTTGGTAGTCTCAGTGCATGTGGTTGTTTTCTGATGTTCGGTGTGTAAGCTAAAGTTAACGTCTCATCATCTCTCTGTCTCAGTGTGGAAAAAAAAGATAAAAAAGAGTCTCTCTCCTTCGGGGAGGTCTTTAGGGAGTATCTGCCAATATCCCACTACCATTAAATCTGAAGTATAATTAAGGGGCTATCCACTATGGGCAAATGAATGAAAATCAGTGTGTGAGTACAGTAAAGTAAGAATCAGTCTGTGGTGCAGTGATTCTATAGGGGTTACAGAAGCATCAGTGCACCGTGCTTTGATCAAATTTGATGAACCAGCAGCGCTTTTGTGAAGTGGACGCTCTATTTTTCTTCTCTACATAAAGACGTTGTGGAGACGCTGTTCTTTATTTACACACTCCTGTACTGCACTCCTGCTCACCTACAGTTTGAATGGAAACCGTTATAGGACATTTGTGTATGATGATCTGTGACTCTGAAATAATTGTACCGAGCTGTTTGAATATGGGAGATTTCGCCACTTCCGGCTGTACAGATGTTAAACTTGGGTGGCAGAGCTTCATCTACATCCTCTTGCTAACAGGAGATAGAATATAAGGTCAGAAAATTGAGATCCAGCAGACTAATCAAAGTGGCAACTGTAGCAACAGACGAATTGGGTGGTATATCAAATTTGAAAAAAGGAAAATATTTACATTTGTTATTTACATAGTCAGCCAATTATTTTATCCAGAGCACCTTACAGATGCGTTTGTGAATGTAGCATTAGGAGTCTTACTAAAGGACTCTTATCAGTGTAGTGTATCCTTTTTTCCCTCCATAAAAGGAGCAGAGTAGGCTAGGCTAAGACTACCAGCAGCAGCATAAAGCCGTGTCAGACCTACATGTGAACCTGTGCGTTCCTGATGCATGTAAGTACTCCATCTCTTTGTCGGCCTGTATATGGTGTGTATCTAATGGTTAATGGGCACCTCACACAGCAGGTGGGTTTTTGTTTTTTTGTTTATGTTTGCTGTGTTTGGGAGTGTTTGGTGGTCGGTGGAGCGAGGTGTCTGGTCGGAATCTTCCCTTCCAGACGGGACCCAAGGGGAACACAGAACAGGAGTTCACAAGTCATGGACTTTCAGGCTTTACTTGTGTAAAGGACTTGTTGATGGACGATTTCCAAGGGTGTACATATGGGCTGTGTGGGAAAAGGGTGTATGTGTTTGTCTGTGTGTGATAATGTAATCTATTGAATATAACATTACTCTTTCTGGTGGTTTGTTCCTTGACCTTCAGTTCTGATAACAGCCTTTATTGCATAGAGGCAGGTTTGTTACAGCAGGGTCCCTCGTAAGAAGCCATTTATAAGTAAAAAGAAAAAACTAAAATGTCTTAAATTCACCATTTTATGGACTGATGAATCCAAATTCAACATGTTTGAATTGGATGGTCGTCAGAGAGTGTGGCGCAACTGTAAGGAGGAGTTTAGACCCCAGTGTGCAAATCCAACCATCAAGCTTGGAGCCTTCTGAAAGCCCCCTTGAAAAATTACTTCCATAAAAATGAAGTCCAAAATACAGGTGGGTGGCATGAACCAGGGCCCCCAACCCTGGTGAGCAAGCCCAAAAAAGTGCTTCCGGGTCAGATACAGTCTTCTGAAAGCCCCCTTGTAAAATGAGTTCCAAAAAAGCCCAAAATTCGGGAGAGTGGCTTGAACCAGGCCCACAGGCCTGTGTGGTATCCGAGCAGAGTGCATCCAAGTCGGCTTGAGTGTGACGGCTTCCCCTTCCAGAGGGTAGCTTGGGCCCAAACTCTACAGAGGGGTGAGCAGTCTGTCAAAACGTCCAAAATTCGGGTGGGTGGCATGAACCAGGCCCTCAGCGCTCTTTGCGTATCCGATGAAGGTGCACTCTGGAGGGCTTGGGATTGGCGACGCCCCGAGGGGCCCAAGCTCCTGGAGGGTAGCTTGGGACCCAAATTTGCAGATGGGTGCCATCTGGATTTTGAGAACAGATGCAATATGAAGGGGTCCAAGCATGAGAATGACAAGGGGATGTTTCAGAACCTTACCCGAAGGAGAGAAGCCTTTTATCTGACACTTTTTCCAGTTTTCCCTTGTGGGCTCTGGTTCTCATACATTCTTGCGCCAAAACCTAAACCTTGGGTGGGTGGCATGAACCATGCCCTCAGCGCTCTTCGCATATCTGATGAAGGTGCATTCAGGTGGGCTTGGGATCAGCGGCGCCCCATCCTGGAGAGTAGCTTGGGCCCAAAATTTCCAGAGGGGTGCCGTCAGGATTTTGAGAACAGGCACAATACGAATGGGTCCAAGCATGAGAATGGCACGGTGATGATAAGACACCTTCCCTGAAGGAGAGAGGCCTTTTATCAGACACGTTTCTCCAGTTTTCCCTTGTCGCTTCTGGATCTTATTATTTTTTGGGTGCCATGAAGTCGGGTGGGTGGCATGAAGCAGGCCCTCTGCGCTCTTTGTGAATTTAGATTGGCAACTTTAAACGTTAATGGGGTCAGAAATGTACATAAGAGATCACAGTGGTTTGAATTAATAAGACTGAAATGCATTGATGTGATGTTTGCGCAAGAAACACACGGTGATGCTCAGAATTCTGTAGAATGGGTCAGAGAGTAGGCTCCCTTGTCCTGTGAAGTTCATGATGTTATTGGTTGGTGACTCTGGAGTCTGTGCGGTTTTTGAACAGTTTTTTTTTTTTACTTATGTGTGTATGTGTGACTGGGAGGGGTGTGACCCCTGCTGTTTGATGACCTGATGCAGCCAATGGGAAGCTAGTAGCGACGGGATTTGAGGTTTAAAAGATGGTGGTGCACCATTGCAGGGCAGGGCAGAGCGTTAGGCACCAAGGGGGCACACGAGGTGGCAATAAGCAATAACATCTATTTGCTCTGTTCCGTTGTGTGGTATGCCCATGAATTTCATTGGTAGGGGTTTGGTGGGCGAACAGAGTTCTGGCGTTTGTTATTCCTTTGCAGGGCTGTGACACGAGAGAGGACTGTCGCGGATGTCCCTAGATTCAGCTGCCATGTGACGGAGTTGGACTAAGCCTAAGGCTGGGACTATTTTGGGAACTGTGCTGCCGTCGTTTTGGACTCCACAACAGTTGTGTCTGCAGAGGGGTGGTTTGGTATTCACTGCTGCCAAAGTCGTGTGCTGCTGCATTTTTTTAATCTGGTATCATTGTTTTTAAGACTGGTGTAGACTGTGTGTTTTTACTGTGACTTGGGGTTGGGTTATTTTTCTGGGATTCCCTTTTGTCAGTTTTCATGAAGGGTGTATTAAAGTTTTTGGTGGAAATTAACCCAGTTGTTGGTTTGGTTGCTCAACCCTGGAAACACACCTGTTTCAATGGTGATAGTAAGACTTAGTTCTTTAGTATTATGAGTTCCAGAAGTCCTAATTACTGGTTGGCATCTACATTTGTTTGTCATTGGTAGGGATTTTACTAATTCCTACCTCCTAGTTAGCCCACCAACGCCAGTCACACATGTGCCAGTGGTGGGCTGGACCAGGTGCTTTTTTTTTTTTTAGATGCACTATGCAAAGTTTTAAGTTTTAATGTAACAGAGATGATTATTTGGTCTTAGCTGGTGATTTTAACTGTACTGAGTCCAATTTAGACTGATACCATCTAGAGCCACATGCTGCTTCACACAGGAGGTTGGTTCAGTTAATCAATCATCATGCACTTTGCGATATTTGGAAACTTTTAAATGAACAGCAACAGCAGTATACTTGGGCAAACTCATGCAGTGGCTCCCTATCTTTAGCAAGACTTGATAGATTTTATGGATTCAAGCACCACCTTAATGTTTTCAGGACTTGTCAAATCTCACCACTTGCATTTTCTGATCGTAGCCTAGTTTACCGTGTGGTAGGAATAAGGCATATTAGGCCAAGGAGTGCGTACTGGCACCATAATGCTACTTTGTTGGATGATTTAAGGAAGCTTTTCCTTTTTTTGGGTTGGCTTTCGGGAGACTAAGTCTTCCTTTTAGTCTCTGCAGTCCTGGTGGGATTTTGGCAAGGACCAAATAAGGCAACTATGCCAGCAATATATGCTCAGTGTCTCAAGGGACATCGTCTGGTCCATAGAG
This sequence comes from Hydrocynus forskahlii, assembly GCA_037974365.1. Taxonomy (NCBI): domain Eukaryota; kingdom Metazoa; phylum Chordata; class Actinopteri; order Characiformes; family Alestidae; genus Hydrocynus; species Hydrocynus forskahlii. The sequence continues at coordinate 7,148 of JBBPCX010067492.1, read as the reverse complement.
AGTCTTGAGAATGAAATAGCAGAACTTCGGCATTTAATAGAGTCTACAGGTGATCAGAACTATCTTGCAGCTCTTGGAATAAAAAATGAGGCCCTGGCTCGTCTGAGAGAAGGTGCAGGGTGCTCTAGTCCGGTCGCGCTTTCAGAATGTGACACAGATGGATGATCCGTCCAAGTTATTTTTTAGTATGGAGCGTAAAAATGGGCAGAGTCGGGTTATGCATGCCTTGCGGTTGGGTTCTGGGGACTTCTTGGCTGACTCTGTGGAGATCTGCAGGCGACCAGCTCGTTTTACACAGACCTTTACAACAATGAATGTAGGCAGGGTCTTGAGTTGGAAGACAACTTCTTTGTGCTTCCAAAACTCCCTGCTGACTCTGCTCTCGATCTGGAGGGGCCTCTCACCATGGAGGAGCTGAGTGGTGCCCGTCAGAGCATGGAGTCCAGGAGAGCACCGGGCATTGACGGGCATTCCTGGTGGAAGTCCCTCAGGCCAGGCATTGGCAGAAACTTGTTGGAAGTCCTAAACAATAGCCTGTCTGAGGGGAGACTGCCATCAAGCTATAGGAGGGCAGTTTTGATGCTGCTACCCAAAAATGGTGATCTCCATGACTTCAAGAACTGGAGACCTGTTTCACTGCTATGCTGCAGGCAAGGTTGTTGAACATATTATTCATCCTGACCAAACCTACTGCGTTCCTACTGCGTTTTTGATAATATCTTGTTCATTCAAGATATCATTGAGCCTTGACGCTGGTTTGGTCTCAAGAAAAGGCTTTTGACCGCGTGGGGCATACATACTTGTGGCAAGTCCTAGCTGTTTTTGGTTTTAGCTCAGATTTTATAGCTAAGATTTGGGCTTCGTACTGTGATGCTGAGGGCATCTTAAAACTTAATGGTTGTCTGAGCGCCCCTTTTTGGGTTGGGAGGGGAATAAGGCAGGGGTGTGGCTTGTCCAGTACCCTTTATACACTGTTGATAGAACTGTTAAATAGGATAAAACATGTCTTGTCTGGTCTCAGGATACCTGGCAGCAGCCCCCCCAATTTTTTTTTCTGCATGTGCTGATGACATTGTTCTTTTACGAAACCAGACTGATGAGATACATTTGACTGATGTAGTTTCTGATTTTGGCAACCTTGCTTCTGCCAAAGTTCACTGGAGTAAAAATGAGGCCCTGCTGGTGGGATGTTGGGCAGGTGGACCACCCTGCCTGCCACATGGACTGAACTGGACATGTAAGGGCTTGAAGTACTTTGAGTCTACTTGGGTGATAGACAAATGGAACAGAAGAACTGGGAAGGCCTCTTAGAAAAGGTTAAAGGGCGCCTTAGCAAATGGAAATGGCTGCTGCCTCACCCGTCCTAGAGGAAGTGTTTTAATCTGCAACAACTTAGCAGCATCCTCATTGTGGCATAGACTGCTGTGCTTGGATCCCCCTCTGAAGTTACAGCCAGACATTCAAGCTGCATTAGTGGATTTTTTAGGGGACAAACTGCACAGCCCAAGCAGGAAGGGGGACAGAGCCTCGTACATCTCACCAGCAGGACTGCAGCCTTCTGCCTCCAGTTCTTGCAAAGGCTTCTCACTGTGTCAGACAATTTGCTCTGGAGGCCGTTGGCCCATATTTTATTGCAAATGTTGGGGATTTGAACATGGATGTGTCTTTGTTTTTTATGGACTTGAGACAATAGCCACTGAAAGACTTACCACCTAATTTGTCAGCTTTGTCCTCGGTGTTTTGAATAAAGGGGTGTTTAATAATCAAGTCAAATTTCTCTCTCTGTCGTGGTGTGGTGTGTGAGGGAGACCTCTGGCACCGTGCCAGCGCCTTTCTCTTTTCTTTTCTATCTTTTTGTATGTGTTTTTGTTTGTTGAATTGACGAGTTTTCTGTGTGTGTTATGTGAGAGTGGTTGTGTCTGGTGTGCAGTGGGAGTTTAGTTGTGTTTCTGGAAACGGTCGAGTTGGCTAATGGAAAGGTGGAGAGTCGTGTGGTAATCGGTGGTCATTCACCTCGGTGCTTCCTCTTTGTAACCCCTCTAAAAATGTTCATTAAAGATGAATTGCTAATGGAGGCTTTATCTCGGTGTGGGAAATTGGTGTTACTGATCAAAGAAAATCGCAATTGCAAGCAAATCGCCGCTTTTGAAGCATGCCAGGCAAATATCAACTTCCCAAGACACAATAGATATCCCACTATATAGAAATAGAGTAATTGTCCTGACCCAGATTGATTTGATACTTATATCAAATGGAAAAATATTGCAAAATGTCATAATCAGAGGAATAAGAAGCCAGGTTTCCAGATCCATTTCTCTCCCAGATGAACAAGTTATCTGCCTGACCACAGCTGCAGTGAGGAGGATTCTGGTCAAAGTTAACCCACGTAAAGCTCCTGGTCCTGACAACATACCTGGACGGGTGCTCATGAAGTGTGCAGACCAGCTGGCCAATGTCCTCACTGATGTGTTTCACGACCACCACAATCATCCCCGTTCCCAAGAAATCATCTGTGACCTGCCTGGTTGACTACCGTCCTGTCGCCTCACATGTCATGAAGAAGTGCTTTGAAAGCTTAGTCATGAAACACATTAAAGCTGCCCTTCCCAGCCCAGTGGACCCCCTTCAGTTCACTTATCAGCCCAACTGGTCCACAGATTATGCCACATCCAACCTGTCACTCGACCACCTGGACGAGAGAAACACCCATGTTCAGAAACACTCTGTTCACTGACTTCAGTTCAGCGTTCAACAGAATCATCCCACAGAGACTTTCCAACAAGCTGAGCAGGCTGGGCCTCAACACCTCCCTGGTGAACTGGAGTTTAGACTTTCTGACTGAAAGGCCTCAGTCAGTCCGTACTGGCACCAGTGTCTCCAGTTATTGCTGTGTCTCTGGCCCCCTGAAGGACATTTTCCAAACCCGCTGCTTTACAGAGCCAGTAACATTGTGAAGGACTGTTCCCGCCCACTACATGGACCGTCCTCCCTTCTACTGTCTGGCAAACGGTATCGAAGTTTCTATTCTGGTTCTGCACAGCATCATACCACATGGCATCAGGGCCCTGAACACACACAAATGCATAAAAACGTCTAGTTCCTGGTTGACCAGCACATTTAAACTACCTCACTTAATGCCGTTAAGTACCTCATTTTTTGCTATTCATACTTAAAATGTCTATACTGTGTTTTACACTGAGCTACACCTCTACTGTGACCCTGTCTACTGCCAGTACAGGCACCCGATCAGTCACTGTTATAATTCTACACTGACTCATTGTGGTTTTTCTGTGCTGCTAACTATGCAGTAAGAATATGATTCCAGTGCAACATATGCTCATGTGCAATAACGTATGTATCGTGCAATAATAAAATTTTCTGGTAAACTTAAGTTTCCCACTGTCACACTCTGGCCGAACGGTCGCCCGATGTTGCATGGTGGATAAGCCCAATCGCGGCTTGAACACGAAGGAGCAGGTAAGCCACGCGGTTTACTCAGAGAACGCTCTATATATCGAGTTAGAATTCCCACCAGGAATCCTCGTTCACATACACACAGCACAGTGATACCAAGACTGAAACCAAGAGTACTCACGGAACCTGGAAGACACGTGAGGGTGGAATAAGGGCAGGAGACTCAGTGTCTGAGCACTGGCATACTACCATATCCGTGTTTATATACTCAGTGACACGCTCATTTCTGGTGCCTCGTGCGCGTCACTCGACTGGTGTGTCTCACATTACTGTTAAGCTGCTGCGTTGTCTATTTATTGTTTATTTATTGTAATGTTCTGTCATCATACCTATAGTGCAATTCTCATCACCCCAGAAGCTTTACACAATGTCCACATTTGCTGTGTATTAATTGTCTGTCTGTTGTCCTCTGTTTGTTGTAACTTGCACTCTGTTGAAGGTTGTGTGTTGCGACTTGTTGCTCTGTGGTCCATGGAGAAACGTTGCCTCATCACTTTGTATGTGTACACAGCTGCTGATAACTATAAAATAATCTTGAACCTTGAACCTGAAGTCTATTTTGGAGGTTTCAACTACTTTGGGCCAGGCAAATATCAGCTTCCCACGATAAAGCAGACATCCCACTGTGAGGAACTGTTCTGGCCCAAACTGATTTAATATCTGTAATACTTTAAATGGAAACACATCATATGGGGAAAATCTTCTCACTGATGTAAATAAGAAGCCAATTTTCCAAGATCACTCTGGAGGTTTGAACCACTCTGTCAACAGACAAATGTAAACAGCAAACATTCCACTACGAGGGAAAGGAGAAATTTTCGTGACCCAGATTCATTTAATGCTCTTATTGTCCGATTGAACTACGGCATGTTAAGATATTGTGCATGTGTTTGAATAGGAGTCTTATTTACTGGTGGGCCTGTATACTTTGCATTCATTCAATTCTCGACTCTGAGACCAAAATTTGACCAATTTGACAGAATATTACAGAGGCTTACTTGTCAGTCTCTTTCAAAAAACATTGGAGTGTTGCGGTCACGGTTGCCCTTTTCTGTTCTTTGGGGTAAACACTTATTCTGACATGTCTGAGCACACCGGTTTTGAGTTTGTTTATTTGTTTCAGCTGACTGGATTGCTCAGTTAAAGTGATGTTTTTTTTTTTTCTGTTGGTTTGTGGGGTTTAGGGTTTTGCATTTAGTTCTGTTTGTGGTGGACCTTGGTTATCAGTCCACTGTCATCCTACCTCGCATAAGGGTACTCCTGTCTCCTTACTTTGGATGTTTATTTATGTTTAGGCCCTCGTGCCTGTTTCCTTTGTTATGAAATAAAAGTCATAGAGAAATGGAAATCTGCGTTTGCACCTCATGCCTCGACAAGTAGAGAGGAGATGTGACAGTTGGATTCGGGAGGCTACAGAAGACCAGGCTCCGTATGGGGCAGAATTGCTTCAGAAATATACAAGAACATGGTACGTTTGAGAAAGTGTCTGAGATTTGTCACAGTGGCAGACGCCTTTTAAAGATGAGAACTAAAGAAAAAAAATTCAGTGGAGCAGGTTTACCAGGAAAGTTTTCCCAGTAAGGAATATCTTGACTCTGAGGATGAAGAAGTTTTCTGTGTTTGCAAAACAAGAAACAGCCCAAGCAAACCATATGCTGAGTGTGAGGGTTGTTGAGACTGGTTTCATCCAGTATGTGTTTGATATGAGATCATTGAAGACATCAGGGAAATATCACAATGGCATTGTCCAGAGTGTTCAAGCAATCAAAAGAAGAAAGTAAAAACTAAAGCAGACAGGCCTCCAATTACTTCAAGGAGGAAGTTATTTCCACCAAATAAGAAAGACAGTGTTGATATTTCAGAAATATGTTGGAAATGATGATCAAGATGTTGTTGAAGATGATGATAATGGCAATGATGATGGAAATAACAGTAATGATGACGATGATGATGTCCATCATGTCCATATCTAGAATAAAATCGGAGACAATTAAGCCAGATGGAAGACAAAGCTATGAGGTTCTGAAACGTGGATGGACAGATCTAATGGCCAGTAAGTCAATAAATATTGTGTTTTGGCTTTTAAACGTGATTGAGTTAAGAATTCCCTTTCAAGAAAGAAAGTGTGTCCTTACTGGCAAGGAAAAGCAGTGTGCAAATTCTCAGGATGCACTAAATATGTACTTACCATACCAAAAGGCCCCCAAATAATTATTGTGTTGTAACAGTAGGTGTACAGGTGAAGGGAAATATTCACCACCCTCAAGGAGAACACCAGTGTAGGCACTCAAAATATCAAGAGCGAGAAACATTAAAATCAGAACTTGATGAATTTTTACCAATGCACTAGGTGAAAATTGTGCATGCCGATGAAGGCAAATTGACATATGGCGATATGTCAGATACACCATCAATTTCTGTGCTTCAAAACATTTTGAGTGAAAAAAAATCTAGCTGCATATCTGCAGTCCAGTCCAGGGAGTGTCTTGAGATACAGAACGAAAAAGCCAAAGCTAAACCCCCAACAATCACTAAACATAGCGTTTTGCCATACATTAGTATTTTTATAGTCCTTTTATAATCCACACTTGCACCGATGCTCAACTCCGTCTTCCGAGAGAGCTGCAAAATTCTAAAAGATGTCCGTTTTACCTGGACTCCACAGGAACAGTTGTATCAAAACCACCTAGCTGCCAGCATAATATCCTATATTATGCAATGTGCATTTCAGTTCAGTCTAAATCCAAAACAACAGTTCCTGTTGCAGAGATGCTTAGCTCTGATCAGAGGACTCCAACAATATATTACTGGCTGGTGTTTTTCTGGCAAAAAAGGTCACAGATCAGCACAAGCAGGATGTCAATGCCCTCAAAAATGCAACTGAGAGTCAGTAGATCTGCTAACTACTGATTCAGACACTTGCTTTTTGATGAGGGAGAGTTTGCAGCACAGAAAATCTCCCTGTTTGATAATGTATTAGCCAACATTTTCCATGACCCTGGTGAGGAAAAAACCTACGATGGAAATGCATATTCTGCAAATGCAAATTACTGTCCTGAATTGGTAAATCTGCTGGAGTGCTACACAGGCTCTGTTCCCCTCTGGACAGGAGTCATGTTAAAAAGTATGCATAAAACTTGGGATATTAATGCTCCTGTAGAAAACTGTTTCAGAACTACAAAAAAACATCATTCGGAGAAACCAGCTACATTGCAGACCTGGGGACTTTATACAGGTAATGCAGGAATTTGTGACTGGTAGAATACGGGAGATGGCAATCACTCCACGAGGGAAAAAAAGTACTCAAACCAGAATACCAGCTAGATCATTCAGTAAAGTGCACAGATGAAGTCTCGCATCTTGAGCCTCTTTTCCAAGAAGAAAGGAAAATACTTCACTGCTCCATCAATCAAAATTTACAATCTATCAAATTTTTTTTGATTTGTTACATTTCATCAACAAACCAACAGACTTTATTTTGTTTTTCCGAAAGCAGGTTTACCTTTAAATCAGCCTCCATATATGGTATGTATGGTATGGTAATGTAATAATAAATAGAAGTAATGTCACGGTGGTGTGTTGGTGGTGGTTTTTTCTTGTTTTTGGTTCTTCTGTTCCCTGGTTTCCCTGTTTCTGTGTCCGGTTTTTGTTCCCTGGGGTGGCCAGTAGGGGTC
>JBBPCX010067491.1:0-13192 GCA_037974365.1 Hydrocynus forskahlii | reverse complement strand
GTTAAAAGAAAGACCTGAAGTCGCCAGTGTGCTAATTAAATCTTCGTTATTTAGGATCGTAGCTACAATATTTCTAGAAGCCTCGCTCATTGCAATGTTTTTATTCAGACTTTCATTCCATATATTCAGACTTTCATTCCATATATTCAGAGTTTTCAGTAGTTATATATATAATTTTTTTCCTAAACGGCTTGCCATAATATATATATATATATATATATATATATATATGTTATATGTATACACACAGTAAAGGTTATGTATCAAGAGCACCCGCGTATTAAACTCAGTTTAATACATTACCCTTGAAGAAAATGTAAAGGTAAACCTGAATTCCTACTATAGTGTCCACTGAACTCCTGCAGTGCTAGAGTTGTACAGATTGTACAACTGTATAGATTGTACTATAATTCATCCACACGCATTTTCTTTGGTGTGCGCTGTTGTTTTCTTTGGTATAAGCAGGTAAATACAGTAATAAATTTATTTAATTTACAATAATATAAATACAAGTCTTTAAGAAGAACAAAATGAAAAACACGAGAACACTCGAGAAGCTCCACAGGGGAAATTCTGGACTGCAGCTGCCAGAGACACGTCACAGGGCAGCAGTCAGTCAGCAGCGAGGAGAAATAAATAATGTTCTCGGACTGGCTACTTTCAAACCCCCTGCCCCTTGTCTGCCATGGTCCCTCGTCCTCGTGCTGGTTGCTAAGCACTGCACCCAAACATAAACAACCAGCACGTGGACGAGGGGCATGGCGGAAAAGGCCTGGACGTCATAAAAGCAAATAAATGCGGAGAATATCTGCCTTTTCCGCGCATGTGTGGGGGGTTTCCACAAACAATTATTAGTTTAGTTCTCAGAGAAAAAAATATATATATATGTGTGTGTGTGTGTGTGTGTGTGTGTGTGTGTGTGTGTGTGTGTGTGGGTGGGTGGGTGTGTGTTTGCATAAATGCACACAGAATCTTTTTCCACCAGAAAAAGCATTACAACTTACATTATAAAAGCAGCCTAAGAGCTATAAGAACTGTGATCTGTATTCATTCCCACAACTTGAGCACCATGCTGTTCTCATGATCTGCACTACAGCTTCTAAACCCAGTAGCCTCCCACTTTCATACAGAGTGATTTACTGTGATAGACTGCTGAGTCCGTCCATTACCCGACTGAGCCTTTTCATACAGTCTAACCTGTCTTTTTGAAGCTCTGGACTTTTTTTCCACAGTAAATTTTAGGTTTCTGTTTCCCTTGAATTGTACTGCTCAACTAACTCTTATTCTCGCTTCTGTGGACCACAGGTTTGGTGTCATCTTACAGCACATTAAAGTGACACATTGGCGTCTCAGATGGCAAGGATAATTATTTCAAAGCATTGATTAATGACATACTGCTCACAAATTCTTCTTGAAAAAAACACATTTTTATTCCCAGAAACAGAAACAGAATGTTCCTCCTGTGATGACCATGAAGTAAACCATATATTTAACAACCATTCCACTTCTGATGTCTTTTTCTGAATGCACCAGTCAGCGTGTTCGAATGTATTGTTATGTGTTATATTGCAGCATGCACTGTTGTGTGTGTGTGTACATATATGTACGAGGGTGTGTGTTTGTGTGTGCTATAATTAACTTATTGATGTCACATAAGTAAATGACATGTCCATCTTTACTCATGAAAACCCTAATGGAATCATACAAGAGCTTATATTAATATTATACAATTAATGAAATAATGAAAAATTCCAGACCCTGTTTGACGGCAAACTGTAATTTGAAGACCTTTTTAGGGATTACTCTCTAAATCAGGATTAATCCCCCTCCTCCACCTCTCTTTTTCTTTGCAAGAGGGAGAGAAGATTGTGTTTGTGTGTGTGTGTGTGTGTGTGTGTGTGTGTGTGTACTTTTGGCTCAGGGTTTATGCACTTTTACGATGTTTTAGGGTTTCTGTCTCCAGTGGCCGGCAGGGCTGTTGGAAGTTGAAAGTGTTCTGGAACACTTCAGCAGGAAAAGCTCAGAAAAGATGGAAAAAATAGGAAAAAGAAAATACATAAAGGATGGCCAATGAAAGATAAAAGAAATACATCCCTGTGCCTCTGTTCTTCTCATTTTCTTTCAATAACATTTGAGGGAACTGATTGCTTTTATTGACAGACTATCAGCATGCTTCCACCGCAGTGAGTTTCGCATCTTCACTGTCATTCAGGTCATTTAGGTGCAAACTCCTCACTCATTGTACAAAATCAGTGCAAATTCAAGTAAAATTGAGATTTTGAACCTTATGCTACTGGAAACCACTCAAGAACCTGTTCAGCGTGATGCATGGCATTCTGTAGAGACTGCATGTTGCATGTTTATGATTAAAGGCTGTATGGGCAAACTTTTGTCCACATCAACACAAATTGGTAATTTTTAGGTTACATCAACAGAGCTGAAACAAATAATACCCCTGTGGTTCATCATTTAAACTTTCAAACTATTCGCTAGTGTAACTTGATGGACTGCCAACTGTTATGTGATGTAAAAAAAACTGGAGGTAGTTAAACTGCTAGAGAGCATGCACAACGCAATGTCTGTGATATTTCACCACTGTTGGCTGAATGGCCTCAGATTGCTGTTGGAAAGAAACATTGCATCAGAACATGTCAACATCAAGAAAATACTGAAGTTAAAGTGCAACTTGAATTTCTTCATGCCAAAAACAGTTTGTTTTTATGTATTATATATATATAATATATATATTAGGGTATCTATATTATATATATATATATATATATTATATATATGCCCTCTGAGAGAATTGGACTAATTCTGTGTTTTTTTTCCTCTCTCTGACACGCATTCCGTGACTTAACCAATTATTATAGTCCCTTCATAAAAACAGTGGTACCGTTGGCGTGAGTGGAATCTAAACACAAAACCACAACAAGACGAGAGACACAGCAGCAGAGGAGACAGACACACATCACATGTGTGGAGGTCCTTCACTCTAGACACACAAACGGCACGGTGACTGGCACAACCTGCAAGTCGGTGTTAAAGTACAGTAACAGTACCGGCGTTCTGCAGGGCTTCTGAAACGGCACCGCTAGCTAACGTGGCTAACGCTAGCACTGCAGAGAGTCATCCAGACCAGAGGACACTGAGTGGCTGCGGCTTAAACTGTTCCCACTTTCTGTTGTGCACTTAAATTTACCAGAAAATTCTGGTACACAGGTATCAGCCTGTTTTATTTTGTTTAATTGTCATGTTGACTGTTAAAGTTACAGAGAACTTTAAAAACAGTTGCTCAGTGTTGGACACCTGTGTTCCTCAGCCGCATGTGTGATGATGTCATCAATCAACCAGTCGATCAACTAAAAGTGAAAACATTTCATTTACAGTGCCCTTTCCTTCTTTCTGTCTTTGACTCCACCGTTCTAAATCTCCCTCTTTCTGGCTCCATGTCTGTCTCACACTGGACTTAATGAATGAGGTCACCAGCCATTAACCACAGTGTCATGTTAACTATGCATAATGAATCTACTGTTGGCCCACTAAATAACGATCATGAATTGAACAATTGGCTGCTTCTTATATTTGTGTGTGAGCGAGAACAAGAGATTCTTTTCTGTTTTCAGACTGTGTATCTAGGTACCAGTCTTAAAGAACCTGCAGCTGTGCTTAACTATAGTACCTTATCAATAATAGAGCTGTTCTCTATATTCCACCATAATGCATAATCCATAATTGATCAAACACTGCCTATACAACCTATTTCTACCACATAACAGTTCCATTTAAAGAGCACTCTGACCTTCCTGCACCTTCACTGGTAAGGAGAAGAGAAGGGAGTGGTACTCTCATTCCAACTCGTAATGCTGTGTTTAGTGGTTCCTAGATGTTTCCCTCAAGGGCATTAGTTGCCCGTAGCAACAAACCAATTAATTAATCAGCCTGGGTTGGTGCTGTTCCATGGCAGATTTAATAAAATAATCTGCTTTAACTAAAGCTGATGGGAATGTAACACCTACTGGGTGTTGCAGATGCAGCTTTAGTGTCAGACTCTGCTTATGTACAGGACAGTTATTGTAACCTGGAGCTACCAAGGGCAAAAAACAAACCTTTATTTGAAAAAGGTCTGTGATAGAAATTGTATTTATTGAGAATGGAACATAGTAGTATAGACAAGATAAGAAATTCAGTCTCTCTCATGCAGTCTGCTCTGAAAATTTTGGTATTGCGCGCCTAATTGCAGAGCGGGCTTTGATCAAAACTCCCACTTTATGCAAATGTACATTTCTTACATCCTATTTTTTCCTCTGATGACACTGAGACACAGAAAGAGAGGGAGGGGAGGGTCAGAAGGTCAGCAGCTTCAGACGCAGGGTCGACCCTGTAGCTGCTTCACACCCACTCAGTCTTGATCTTTCAACCTCCGGGCTGCCACCAGTGGCTCTCATTAGAGCCACTGATGGTTTCACTGCCTCCTAGCCTGGTGTGAAGTCAGTAAAGTGCGTGTGCTGGCGCCTGATGTGTGCGATGATTGATTAAAGAATAAGAAACTCTGGGCAATCTGCTCCAGTGCCCTGCCAATGGACAAATACACAGAATCTGATTAAGCTTAGAAATGCTGAAGCCAATCTCAAATCTGCCCCTTTTAACCTCCATGTTTTTTTTCAGCATTTCAGACCCAGACAGCATTTCCCCTTTACACTGACATTACTTCCAGTTTTGCTGGGATTCAACAGCCCTGTTGGGGTCATTCTATGTAGGTACAGGCAAATATATATAATGCTGTGAAATGCATTTTTCCTGATGTGTTAGTGAGCTGGATCCGACTATGCACTTGTAGAGCCACATTTCTAATGCTACCAAAAGTGAATTTTACGTTGTTAACATTTCACATACCACATATCACCACGTCCAGTTAGGCCTGGTCAGTTAAGTTCATTTAATTTATTATTGTGATTCAAACTCACAATCTCCCAACAACAGTTCTAGACCTGTAATAGCAAAGCAAAACTAACTAGGATCCAGTTTCAGTTTTATAATGAAACACAGTGGTGTGGAAGTGTTTATGAGACCCAGTGAATGCTCTGCGTATTTCACATTGTGACATAAGTTAGCATGCTCAGGACACCACATGGTCATATCACCAATCCCTGTTGCATATCACCTATCCAGCGGTGCTCTGTGTCTGTTTTGGCTGTTTCTAGCTGGCTTGACCATTTTTGGAAGCAGAGTCCAGACAGCTATGTGTTTGCATGTGATAAAGCACAATGTCAGTTTCCATGCCTGCTTCGGAGCTCACTGCAACTGTTGAGTTGCTGCAGTATTGAAGCTGAGAGTCAAATGTGCAACAGACGCACATTACACACGCACACACACAGACACACACAAATACACACACACACACACACACACACACACACACACTAACATGCCAATGCACACCTCCCAAAGTTTAGGACATGCAGAGATGTCCTCATCAAAGTTATTGTCATTTAAACCCTAAGAATGTCCAAATTATCTATTATACACTTTTATAGCTTAATAATAACTGCTTGAATTGTAGTCCTTGTAATTGCAGAACAGGATGCATTGACTGATATTTTAAGGGTTAATAGTTAAATAACCTACGTCTATAAGATGACATAATTCCTATGGACCTGGATGGATTCCTATTCACTGCTGGGTTTTGAATCATAATTAGAATCAGAATCAGAAACCTTTATTGATCCCAGAGGAAATTGCACAGACACACAGAGACACAAAGACAAGAACAATATAAAATATAATATAAAGTTAAAATAAAACTCTCTAGAAAATACTCTGAAAATACTCTGTACAAAATATACTGTGCTATGTACACAAAATGCTGTGGTCAAGAAAAGAGGTGGATATAAATAGCATATATAAATAAATACAATTACTGCTGAAGTAGTTCACTAGTTAACACAAATAGTGACTTGGAGTTGCACTATATACCACATCTGTTGTTACATGTAATAGTGAAATAAGTTGCACACGAAATATTGCACACGATAATACTATTGCACATGAGCAGTGATATAAGTGGTAACCTTAACGACGATATTGCACATGATATTGTAGTGATATTGCATTTTGGTCAGAAGACCAGGAAGAATCAGTGCTTCCCTTATTCCCTGTCGGTCAAAGTGTTATTATAGTCTCACCCAGGGTTAGGCCAGTTACAAGTGGAGACATCTGAACCCTGTGTCTGTGTGTGTGCTGACCACATCTTTGATTATTCACTCGAAATGTTTAGCTGTTTTTGACTCTAGGTGACCTCAGTGGACCACAGTGTGGCTGCAGTTTGTGGTGAATGTAGAGCACTGTGGCCCCACGTGGTCCACTGATGATCAGTGTGTTTGACCAGTTTCCCTCTGACTCCACACTGCACTGCTGAGACTGTTGGAGATCACACAGAGACATGAGAGAGAAAGAGAGAAGAACAGAGAGAGAACGTGAGAAGAAAAACCAAAGAGGAGGGTAGAGATGTTCACAAGAACAGAGGATTCTGTTCCAATTCTAATTTTACACAAACACACAAAAAGAGGCACAAAGAAGAAAGGAGGCAGTATGAACATCAAACGATAATATCTATAACTGCATAATATTCTCAACAAGAACGGGCAAAAAAAGAGAGAGAGAGATTTATTAGCATGCAGAGCTTGATGTATTGCGTTTTATTATTAATGAAACTGTACAATACTTTTTACTGTCTACAGACTGAGCCTAATGATAAATATGTGTATGAATAAATATGTCCTTGAACCATTGTATCATAGCGACATGTGAGAGTGACTCATGGTCTGCCATCTACAGATGATTTGATGCTTTTGGAAAACTGGGCACAGTTTCATTTAACTCAGTAAGAGGTATAAATCATTCCAACTTTAAATATCAGAGACTACAATAATCTTTACCCAAAAGCACAAAACATTATTAACAAGCCAAAATCTGAATGTCAACATGAATTGTGCTGACACTGACTGTCGTGTTGATTTTTTTGCAGTATTATTGTTGCTGTCTCCACACACATTTGAAACATTTACTTGTTTAAGAAGAGAGAGGGGGACCTTCGAGGGCTTCTAGAGCTTCAGAAAAGTAGCAGTGGTATCTAGGTACATATAAACCAGAAACCGGACTGAAGGCCTAACATGTTGGACTGACCACCAGCATAATTACGATGTGACAGTGGGATCAAATGATCATGTTTGCCCATGAGTGGCACCAAGTTCATGAGAAAAATGAGTGTCACTTTGATTACTGTACCCTGCTCTAATGTGTTCTAGCCATTAACTGAAAAAATAATGATTGAATTTTGAAATATGTCCAGTGGTTGCAAGTGTTACATTCACAAACTTAAACAATTAATTTGGTTGATGCTTTATTTGTGGGAAACCTTTTCCCTTTTGAATTATGAAACTTTTTTCAGTAGAATCCATATAACTAGAATCCCATAGAATTAATAGCAAAAAGTAGCATTATCATGGAGGTATATTTTCTTCTCATTTTCCTAAACCTATTTTAATATTTATTACCAAAACTGAAGACCTAGCTCTAATAGTCACTGTTCACTCCTGGATATGTCCTAAAATTTGCAGATACCTGCTCATCCAATACTTCTTCAAAAAGCAGTATCAATGTGGTTGGGGTGTGTGCAGTAAGAGCCCCTGCTCTTCTGAGAAAGCTATTCACTAGATGTTGGAACATTAAGGAGTTGACTGTATTCAGTGACAAGAGCAGAGGTACTGATTGAAAGATTCTTGATCACAAATATCACTCCAGGTTAAATCAGAGTTGTTGGATGGTGCTCCATCATTCCAAAGAACACAGTTCCATTGTTCCACAGGCCAACATTGGGGGGCTTTATAGCTTATGCTTGGCATTGGACTTGGTGACCGTAGGCACATGTGTAACCGCTCCAGGGCACCCTATTTTATTGATCATTGCTTTTCTGTGGCAATTATACAATCTGTGTGTAGCTGGATAGCTGTGTATCTGGAGGGCATATGGTCTTGTATAATGTTATGTAAACAATGCACAATGAGAACCTGAACAAAATATCAACATTTTATAAGGCTGCTGCATTATACTGCAGATTACCCAGGTCCACACACACACACACACACACGCGCGCGCGCACGCGCGCGCTCAACCATCCAGCCTCTCCTAGTAAGCTGGTAGTTTGTATAAAGGGACAGATGGCAACTCATGATATCATGCAATGCTTTTAACAGAGGCTTTTAGCTCTGATCCTGGGCCAGCTGTTCTCACCCGCATCCTGACCCTTAACCGTGCACACCTGCCCCCAGATCAGAGCATACGGCAACTCCCACTCTCTCACCCCGAGCGATCTTTCCAGCAAGGTGTTTATTAACGTAATGAAAGCAGGGTCAAAGGCCAGTCCCATCTTAAGATCACGGACACTCACGGGCACGGATACACTCCCCGGGTTTTCCTGCCTAACCAGCTGTGGGAAAGATTAGATAAAGACATACTCAAAGCTGTGCGCTAAGACAAGCTCGACCTTATTTCCATTTCCAAACATTGAATTATTCACACGTAGCTCATGGGAATGGTGAGAGAAAGAGTGAGGACACGTTAGAGGGAGACACGTTTACACCCGTCATCTCCCAGAAGAGCTGGGTGGAGGAGGCCACATCCTTATCACAATTTAAACACCCATCACTGTGTGTTTATTCTGTCCTGCCCATCATCCATCAGTGTTGGTGGAGACACAACTTGTCAAAAAGAAAACTTTTTTGAAGAGCGTATCCTTCTGTGTAACACCTACTTCTGACTTCCATTAAGGCCTTGCTTTTGTATATGTGTTTTGCATGATGATGATATGTTGTTTATAGGTATATGATGCATTATATATCCCCAGATTCAGAACAAATTGAGAAAATGAGATAAATGGGAAAGAGGCTTCAGGGTGACTTGGTGGCACAGTGTAACCTCACAGCTCGAAGGGGTTTGATCTCCAGCTGGGGCAGCCAAGGGGCCTCTCTGTGTGACGTTTGCATGTTCCCTGCATGTTCGTGTGAGTTTCCACCAGGTACTCCGGTTTCTTCCTACAGTCCAAACATGCTCATCAAGTGAATTAAAGATGCTATGCATGTCTTCCCTAAAATGAACTGGCGACCTGTTCAGGGTGTTTCCCCACGTTTTGCCCTTTGACATCTGGAATAGACTCCATCCACCCCTGCATCCTGGTTAAGGAGGAGTGTTCTAAATCAGCAGTCTCCAACCTTTTTTGCGCCACGGACCAGTTTAATGTAAAATAATATTTTCACGGGCTGGTATAGATACAACTAAAAAACGAAGCGCGTAAAAATACGAAGAAGCTCCCCAAAGCAAGCTTGTGGGCTTAACTTTTGATGAATCGTATCACAAGACTGAGACAAGCGGGGTTTTTTTTTGTTTTTTTTGTGGGGGGGGGTTTCAAAATAAAAGATCTTTCTAACTCTGATTATCAGTAAAATATTTTTTACTCTTTCTTTCTGTGTGGCCGGTGGTTAGGGACTCACGGTCCATGGCCCGGTGGTTGGGGACCTCTGGTCTAGATAATGGATAGATGGGAAGTGAAGTGTCTTCAGATCAAATAATTGGGCCAAATCTCAAAACGTGTTTGAACAACTATGATTTAATTCATTATCACATATCATCTGCATATAGTGACTGGTGCATTCTATGAAGTTGTACACACATTTTTTTCCCTGAACCGTTTATAGATTTGTTCATCATCATGCACATCATCAACACCTGCACAGGTATGGTGTAGCTTTATAGTAAGTAGACACTGTTCTTTAGAGGGCTTAACAAAATTTTTTTTCCACAAAAACAAAACAGAAAACTGTTGTTTTAGAAAACAGCAAACATCCTGAGAACAAAATATCCCCTACAATGATATTTATTCAATACAAATTTACAGTTTGAAAGAAGGCTGGCTGGTCAATACTGAAACATAGATAAGCTATTGAACAAATGGTGCTGCTGTCAGTAATTATGCAACATTAATTCATTCTAGCATAGCTGGCATTTTTAAATGGTCGATGGTAGATTGGATTAGAGGAGGAATGAGAGACACTCTGCACCACCAGACATTTGTTGACCAGACATTTGTAGTGATCACTTCTCCCTCATTATATATAGGAATCAGTTTAGCTTTTTTTCCCTCAAACAGTTCTAATACAATAACTGTTGCGACCTTTCACATCTTTTCATTTTTTGCACCAAAATATGGAGAGCAGTATCAATAATAGTATCAATATGTATCGATAATGATACTTATCAACACTATTATTGCCCATCCCTCTGATAAACTGATGCCAACAAACTACCTCAAAACTTCTGGTTTCAGAGGAATAATACTGCCTCTCTTAACAGGAAAATTACTGCTTCGCTGTCATACAAAGAACTGATAAGCAGCCATGCTTTAAAAAGAACAAGGCTATTTGTCCTGGTCTTAAAAAAGAACTTTTTGTAATATTCTATTATTATATTCTAATACATTCTAATTAACATTCTAATATTGATATTCTAATACTAATGTACTCTGGAACATTATTGCAGCCTTTGAGGACTATCAAGGAAACGGATCTGGTAGTGTTGTGGGAAATGGTAAAGATGAGCGGAGAGGGGAGAGTAATGACAGGCTGGCTGGACTGATGGGCCGCGATTAACGTGCTGCGGAGTTACAGTAAACTGATGCAGCTCATATTGCTGCCACTCACACACACATTCACACACCCATGATTACACACAGACAGATTCACAGCTGATCTAAAAATACCTTCTGCTGTCACACTCCTCCCCATCTTCTATCCTTAACACATACACTCACGCTCGCGCTCGCCCACTCTCCGATTTCTCTTAAAATGATCCCTTGTCCTTTGTAAGTCTGTGAGTGTGTGTGTGTGTGTGTGTGCGTGTGTGTGCGTGTGTGTGCGTGTGTGTGCGCATGTGTGTGTGTATGTGTGTGCATGACCATGAGGGTGTTGCATGGCTGAGTTTGAATGCTGTTGATTATGAGCTCTTCATGGTTAAGTGTGTTAAGAGTGAGAGAAACTCTCATTCAGCGTCCATTAACACCACATACACTCAATTACCACACGGCACTAAAGTCTTGCTATTCCTCTTTGGTAGAGAGTGTGTGTGTGTATGTGTGTGTGTGTGTGTGTGTGTGTGTGTGTGTGTGTGTGTGTAAGTGATCCAAGCCCAGCTGTCAGTGTTTAATTAGACGACATCAGCAATAACGTCAGAAGAGAGTAAGGGTTGAGTGTGGGTGTGTGTGTGTGTGTGTGTGAGAGAGAGAGAGGGAGAGAGACAGAGAGAGAACAGAGCTGACGGACACTTTGGCTAAGGGGACGGCTACTTAACACAAGCAGCTCGCCAACCTTCATTAGAGAAACACATAACTGAGAGCCAGCCAGAGAACGTTCAGAACTGAAATTAAACACACACACACACACGCTCACACAGCTTGGACTAGGACTGGCAGTATGATGATATTTATCATTATTGTGATTAAATTATGTGATATTATGCCACAGCATCCTTTTCTGGACATATTGTGGATATTGTCAGTATATAACACTGACCAGCTGCACAGGAGGATTAGTCCTGTTTAAGTGTGTGAAAATGGTAGTAATAGTGTTAGTTGCCTGTGAACCCGATGACCACAAAGTCATGGATTCAAACCCCACTTTCTACCATTTCTACCAGGCACAAGAAGAAGCAGACGAGTGAAATCATCTTCTATCTTTCCATCTTTCATGGCGTTTCTGACACATAACCAATCCAATTTACACTCATTTGATCATCTGTCGAAACCATGTTTCTGCTTGCCCGGTAACATCAAACACACACACACACACACACACACTCAGGCACACACATGCACACACAGTCTAGTGACACAGATCTCATCCCAATTCTGACCGATAACTGCATTTTACATATACGATTCATGTGGAGCTCACTGTACATTTCCCTTTAGATCCTTCTTCTCTCTTTTCTCACACTACAGACTTAGGTTCCTGTGTTTTGTTACTGGTGCAGTCAGCAGCTGGTGGGTTTCTTGCTTCTGGTTATTTCTACCTGTCTTTGTTTTCCGTCATTCATATTTGAACAGACAGCTTCATCGCAAACAGTAAAAATGAACTGTCACTTTTTATTACAATCATTGTGCAATCTATCCAGTATTCTGATAATTAATTGAGTTATTCAAGACAAAAAATAAACAATTTACAATAACAAACCATGTGTAACCTTACAAAATACTTTGCTGGAAAAAATAGGAAGGACTGGGCACATTTAAAAGACTTGATTAATAAAATATATAAACTATAATACAATAGAGCATAAAAGGGCATCATCAGGCTCTATGTTTTGCCGTAAAAAAAGCCCAATTGTAGAAGTTCGAATATGCCCTGCAATTTTCCAATTAATCAAAGCAGTTTATAAGCACACATAATCAGTTTTTTTAAATCGTCTTGCCAGCACTGGCGACAGTAAATTGGTGGTATCTTCTGTTAAACTCTCAAGAATGTGTTCTGTCCTGCAACAGGTCCCGAGATTATCCTGTGCATATTTGATCAAACAGTCGAAACACCTTCACGTTCATGCTTTGGCCATCCTGCCACCAGTACAATAATAATGATGTATGATACAGACGTTCAAACTCGTTCATCTTTCTCTCCCTCACTCTCATTCATCGGAGGGAGCAGGGCACTGCTTCATTATTCAGTACCTCCATGTGCCTTTTACACATCTGACCCTGCTGGGGTAAAACTCGGACCAAGCTGTGCTCGCACTGATTGGCTGAAAGCCCTCAGGCTCCTGCATTCCAGTTCACTGTTAAATGGAATAGATGATTTCTTTCTGATGCATCACATGAAAAGAGGGCAGAAGACACACACAGTCTCACACACACACACACACTACACCTATATTATCACTGTTATGTAAAAACTCAACTGCTCTTTTGTTAAGAACTTTTATCCTTCCAAGAAATTTACCTTTTCAGATGTAAGTGTGGTATTATCACACACACACACACACACACACACACACACACACACACACACACACACACACACACACAGAGAAACACACACACACACACACACACACACACACACACACACACACACACACACACACACACACA
>JBBPCX010067490.1:0-13192 GCA_037974365.1 Hydrocynus forskahlii | reverse complement strand
AAAAGGTTTCATTGGGTGCTGCCTTTCCCCCCCCCCCCAATTCTTTATTTGGTATTGACCAAAAAGTGAGAAAATTTTGTTGTCACTTGTAAACCATAATCAGCTGGGATAGACTCCAATGAACCAAAACACAAGGCCTGTCACTAGCTACAGCAAAATAGAGTGAAGGTTCTGGAGGGGCCATCACAGTCTCCTGACCTCCTGAGCCACACTGGCGAGACCTCAAATATGCAGTTCATGCAAGACAGCCCAAGAAATTACAGGAACTGGAGGCTTTTTTGCAGGAAGAATGGGCAGCTTTACCGTCTGAGAAGATGAAGAGCGTCATCCACAACTACCACAAAAAAACGTGTATTGCCCCCTTTAACATTCAAGCTGTCATTGATGTTAAAGGGGGCAATACATGGTATTAAGAACTGGGGTATGTAAACTTCTGATCAGGGTTATTTGGGTAGTTTGTGTTGTGATTATGATTTAAAAAGAGTAAACACAGTTGTTTGACAAAAAAAAAAAAATAAAACACTAACCATGAGTGAAAGAAAAGTTTTTGTGTTATGATTCATATTCTCTGAAAAATGGTTAAGAAATCATAAATTCTGCCAGGGTTTGTAAACTTTTGAGCACAACTGTATTTCACGGAATGGGACAGGATGATATCTACCTTTATATGGCAGCGAAAAAGACATCAAATACAACTCAGAACACTGCAGCTGTCAAAGGCAAAAGGGTGTTGGGGCCCACTATCTCTGAAACATTACTATACTTCAGCACAGATCAGAGCAATATTATGTTGGTGTAATCCATCTTATAAGGCACAATGGAAGGACAAAAAATGTAAAATTCTACCTGACGTACCCATACAGGCAAAACTCTCAGACAAAAATTTACAAAGATACATAGAAAAAATGGAAAATCCTGGATAAAACCAGTCGCGGGAATATGGAAGAAATTAATGAAAGAGCATAATTTGGAAGAAGATATTAAAATTATGACTTGGTTGGCGCATGACTCAGACTTTACACCAAATAAGACAGATGATAGATTTAAACTATGGATTAAAAAAGCATAACATCAATATGCAAGATTACACAAGATTTTCATTAGAAAGATTTTTACCGCAAGTCAGGAATGTTTGAAAAACACCAGGGATGTCAATAATCAATTTATCCAATTATTTATCAAAGCATATAAGTCAGAAAATAATAAAGGGGTCATTGCTCAAGTGTATAAGTGTTTAAGCAATGGTAATGCTCACTCTACAAACTATATAAAAAGCAGGTGGGAGAAAGAAGGAGATTTGTCAGTAACAGACAAAGAATGGAATGACATTTGCAAATCACAATGGAGATGCACAAAATCCCTTTTTTGGAGGAATTTTGCTCGAAAAACACATTTTGGCAGTAATAAACCTCATTGTTGGAGGAATTGTGGATGTCAAGTAGCAAATCACTATCATGTTTTTTGGGATGGCTAAACCAAAACAATTTCTGGAAGGACATACATAGGGCAATACAGACTATTTTCATCACATAAGCTCCATTTGATTTTAAGACAAATTATTTGGGATACCTCCCCCCAAGAAATAAAAAATATTTATAGATACTTATGGGTTATACCGTTAATCTGGATCAGAATATGGTGTGTATTAAAAATGTACAAAATAAAAATCTTTTTGAACATCTAGAAGCTATATGTTGGTTAGTAGTAGTCATCTTCCGGGCAGGGCTGTTGTGGAGTGGAATGGTTTTGTGAAAACTACCATATGTCCTATGCCATGACTTTGGAGCATTTCATTTTTCATCTTTATTGTGAAAATGGCTGACATAGGTTGTGTGGTTTAAATGAATGCACTCTCAGAATCTTTGAATAAATCACAACAGATCAACATTACCTTGTGTTGTTTATAATTGGTGTTGTCAAATGAAAACTGTAGAAAACCTGTTGTAAGATGACTGTTCATCTGTAGTGATGTTGTCTAGCGATGTTTTAGTCAAACTGAGACAGATACAATCAACAGGGAAACCCTCTACAAATACTTCTGTGTGGAATCTTCTTAACTTGTAAAGTTTCGATTTTGTACGTTGATGCGAAAGTTCTTCTTGTGTGCAGTATGTTTTATTGGGACTTTCACCTAAGGTCACGTTGAATGACTTTGTTTACATCGAGAAGTTTGACCATTAGAGGTTAACAGTATTAACTTTAATTTGACATGGAGGTCTATTGAAATGTGTCTTTCCTTAACCTAATAATAAAAAAAAAGTAAAAATTCTTAATAAATTAGTTTGGTGGTTAAACTGTGAGACCCATTACTGACACTCTCAATCTGAGATAATGGATGACAATGGAAACGTGATAATTGTCTTTTAAACTTTTATATTTAAAATGGTCTAAAAAATCCCATAACTTATTCTGTAAATTTGTATTCAGAAAAAATCTGTTTATGCTGTTCTTGCTCATAAAACAAAAACATCTTTCAGTGCATGAAATGGTAAGTGAGGGTGTGTTGAGCTAAACTGAGCAGCAGAGGACGCCGATGGTGCACTTTTGTGAGCTTTCTTCTCAAATCAGCGCCAGAATGTTCTGTCACTGAAGAAGATCCACAGATGTTCAGGCAGGACTTTGTGTTGAACCCACTAACTAACAATAGTGCAACTGAACTTAAACACTCGTCTTCATCCTCCTGCAGGTTGATCATCCTGTCGGTCTGGTGGACCTGAATTAAAGACCTATCTATCTATCTATCTATCTATCTATGTAAAATATATTATTCTATATTATTCTTATATGTGTATATTATACATATACATGTATAAATGGCTCAAATGTGTGTGTGTGTGTGTGTGTGTGTGTGTGTATATATATATATATATATATATGTTGGAGGCCCAGGACATCCTGATACTTTATTTAATCCTCCTCTCATTTCTCGAGGGCTTTTCCCATCATTTAACAGGAAATGGGATGTGAATCTGTTCAGGAAATTTGTCATGCTCAAATCCTTGTGTGTGTGTGTGTGTGTGTGTGCATGTGTGTGTGTGTGTGTGTGTGTATTTGAAGGAAAGAAAGAGCAAGATAGAGAGTGCGTTTAACAATGTTTATGTACTACTTAAAACTATTCGGTTTTCCATGTTGTGGGTTCTTTAAAGAACCATTTAACACTAGTTTAATAAAATAGTTTTGGAAAGCTTTCGACTGTTGTTACAAATCATAGCAGTACTTTTGTATCATATAACCCTTTTTGTATATCAGTGGTGGATTTCTTTAAACAATCAAAGAGCTTGTTACATGGTCTAATTTGCATTTTCTCACTTCATTTTATCAGCAAAGAGGCTAAATTGAGAGGCTGAAAGTAAATCAAATAGCCAGCAGTTAAAGGAAACGCAGGTGGAAATTAAACTACACTTTTTAATTCACAATTTTTTAAATGTACAAAATTCACAATTTTAAATGATCGTGTTTTTTAATGTTTTATGCTGTTTTTTGTGAATGTGGGTTTAATTTGAGCCATTTTTGAATAGCTATGTCATTTAGTAGCAGCGCATAACTGCTCTCCTTAATGTGCATTAAAATATCAAATTAATGAAATCTTGTATTACTATACCTATGACTCTTGTGATGCTCCATACTGATAAAAGCCAGCCTTCGCATAAAGTGCCTTTAATTGAAGCTGTATTTCATGACTGTGTCAGTAGAGGGTGCTGTGTGTTTCACAGTGATTCGTTGGCCGCTTGAAAGGTGAGTCTGCAATTTTCTCCGTTTCACCTGAATGACTCATTTACCCCTCCTGCTGTCCACCACAAACGCACACACTCATACACTCACACACAAGCCGACATTCACACTCCTTACCTAACACTGCTCTGCTTACGTGGGTGAGGAAACCGTCGCAGGCCCCTGTAGCTACAGAAGCTGTTTCATGTGTGTATAAAAATAACAGGAGAAAAAGAGCTTTTATCCCAGCTGAATTCCTCTCATAATCTCTCCACAGTTATTTTGAATGTTTATCAGCCAGCTGTGCCTCCAACAATGATGTATTCATGTATTTTACACACAGTATTTCTTCCCCGCAATTGAGTAATGGGCTAATTCCCACCCATTGCACAGAGAAGCTTGGAGGGTGAAAGCATGGGTGTCCTCTGACGCACTGCTGCTAATGCAGTACTCGCTTGGAGGAGAATACTAACTGCTAACCATGTTTGTCCCCTTTAACCATGGGTGCCGGAACCATTATAGCACTTTTTGTTTCCCAGACAAAGGCTGAGACTCTGCATGCGCAATGAAAATGAACTTAATGTGCAGACATGAAAGAGTTTATACATCTTTAAATTAACAAGGCACCCAACTGACCTTTTGGTCTGGGATGGAGCCAAACTTGGCAGATGGACTGATCAGTGAAAAACGACAGGCAGGGGTACTGAAGTTAAAGTCACTGACAAGTGTAGGAATAAACAGACGAGAGAGTGAAAAAGAGAGAGAGAGGTGGAACTAGGGGGGAAAAAGAAAAAAAAAACAACCACAGAGAGAGAGAAAGAGAAAGAGAGAAATATGTAGGGCTACGAGGTAAGAAGAAAGAAACCAACAAGGAAAAGAGCGAGGAATGAAGGTGGGATAAGTATAAAGGTAAATAGGAAGAAAGAAAGAGCTGCAAGTAGGGCTGAGAGAGACAACTGAGAAAACCAAAAAAGAAAAAAGCAGAAACAGGAGAAAGAACGGATAGAGAAAGAGTAAAAAAGGAGAAACAGATGCAGCTATGGTCGAGAGAAAAAAAAGATGTGTGTCAGTAATAAATCTCGCAGTTGTAGCATCCTTCAGCTTTGTGTGTGTGTGTGTGTGTGTGTGTGTGTGTGTGTGAATATTAGCGGAATGATGAAGCTGCTTATCTCTCTGCATGAGGCTGTAATTGCTGCACTTGATGGGTTCACATGAAAGCTGTTCATTTTCAAGAAAGTAACACACACAAACACACACACACACACACACACACACACAGTGAACAGTACACGCAATAACAAGCAGAACTTCCATTAGGCAAAGTCTGTGGTGTCATCCCTTCATCATCTCTATAACTGGATTTACAGAAGAAACTGGAGTAACTATTACAGCAAAGCCATCCCCCTGGATCACCCAGGATTCAGAAACATAAATTACAATAGACACATACAAACACACTTTTATTTTATTTGTAACACAAGTTTTCCTTTTCTCTTTTCACCTCTAAATGGGTCTATGATAAAAAAAGAAAGAAAAATACAAACAAACATGCAAACAGGAATGAGAGGAAAATAAAAGAAAGAAATAAAAAGGTAAAAGGCACGAAGATGCAAGGAAAAGAAAAAAATTAAAGAAAATATGAAAACAAAGTTGGCCTGAGAGGGAGGAAAAAAGAAAGAAAGAAAGAACACGTGAATCTATAAAAGAACTTCATGAGAAGGAGAAAAGGATATAAAGAACAGCAAATAGGGCAAAGAAAGGGAGAGAAAAGATAGAAACAATCCAAAATAAAAAGACAAGCACAGGATGACGGGAAGAAAAATGAAATGAGGTCAAGAAAAAGAGAGTAAGGATGAGTACTGGAATCAGAAAGGGAGAAAGGGAGAGAGAAGAAAGAAGGAAAAAACAAAAAAGGAGAGAGAGGAAAATAGAATCAAAAGGAGAGAAAAACACAAGACTAAAAGAGATTATGATTTTTTTGTCTTTTCTTTCTTTTTCTTTCTTTCTTCTTTCATACTTTCTTTCCCTCTCTTTTCTTTTGTTTCCTCTGTTTTCTTGCACATCCTATATTTTACTTTTCTGTTAATTTAATATATTCTATTATTATTTTATTTACTCCCTCTTATTCTTGTTTGCAACTTTCTTCTCTCTTTCTCTCTCTTTAAATCCTCTTTCTCCTGCTTCTGATCATCACCTTGCTGTCAAGGCTGGATGAGAGAACATTTGTTCTTTCTTTCTTTCATTCTGTCCTTCCTTACTTATTTCTTCCTTTCTTTCTGATCACCTTGCTAATGAGGCTGGAGCTTGAGTGGACCAGACAGGAACCTTTGAAGAAGGAGAAGAAGAGAGATGAATCACAGAGCACTTCAGAGCCACGCAGCCTTGCTGGGTGAGGGAAAGGTTGTGTTTGTGTACAGCAGAGAAGAAAGGAGCGAGAGAAGGGGGGCGTGAAGGGGGGCTTGTTTAGAAGTGACATTAGAAGAGCCGACTCACAAAAACGTTGGGAATGAGAGAAAGCCGACTGCGGCTTCGTGCTTTTTCACACAGAGAGAGATATCAAGCACATTTACCATAAACAGAAACTCTGATGGCTAAGTGCTCAGTGCTATGACAACCCCATCTGACCAATTTTATAGATAACAGTGAGTCATACAGTGTCAGATAACCACAGCCTGTCACAAAAAGAAGGAAAGCAAGCAAGCAAGAAAGAAAGCTGCAAACAACTACGACAGGCTGCAAAGTGTCTAAAGATACAAGGTGATCCAACCACTCAGCATTCAGCACCACCAGTATACTGATCACTGCCTGATCATCTGGAATCATCTGCACCTGTTTCTTCACTGGTTCAGACCTTAAGTTATACGTGCTTTGTTTTGCTTGAAGGATTCATACATAGGCCACTGTGTGTCTTAACAAACAAAAAACATTCCTCTGAAACTGGTCAGGTTCAGGGACTGGACTGAAAATGAGAGTCGTTGAAAGTCCTTTAGGAAGCCTAGAGAACTGTTCCTCAAGATCACGTTAAAATGCAAGAAAGTCTGGACCTTCGGAAGAAAAATACAAAGAGATGATGGGTGGCTCAAGACTTTTAAAGTACTCTGTATTGTGCAACTGCTTTGATTCAGAAATCAGAATCAGATTCAGATCCCAGAGGATCTGCACATGGTAAGACAACTGCACATGAGATATTGAACATAATGATAATGTTTTAAGACCAGATAAGAATGATGCAAAATATTGTACATGGTAGACTGTTGCACATCATAGCAAAAATAAAGAAAATCATAGCAAAAATAAAGGACTGAAGTCTAGACAATGTTCTACCTTCAGCCACAGTTTCCACGTTGCCCAGTTCCTCACTCACCACTGAGCCAGCTTTCTTGTTAAGTTGAGTCTCTTTAAGTTGTGTCTGCCACTTCCATGTTGCCTCCACAACATAGAAAATGGCACTGGCCTCTGCAGACTTGTAGAACAT
This sequence comes from Hydrocynus forskahlii, assembly GCA_037974365.1. Classification (NCBI taxonomy): domain Eukaryota; kingdom Metazoa; phylum Chordata; class Actinopteri; order Characiformes; family Alestidae; genus Hydrocynus; species Hydrocynus forskahlii. The sequence goes on along the minus strand of JBBPCX010067490.1, from coordinate 6,006 downwards.
CCGCAATATGGTGGTGCAGACTCTAAAAGATCAGAGTCTCTGTAGAAAGTACAGCCTACTTTGACCCGTCTTGTATGTGGACAGAGATGTCTTAGAGATCTTCTCAAGTCCACCAGCAGTACTTTGGTCTTGCTGATGCTTGGTTTTCATAATAAAGATTAACCATAACCTTATCCATCACAGAAATCAGTGTAACTTAGACATTATCATATTTAGAAATGAAGTGTTTGTAAAAAAGTGTCTCAGAAATTGCACGTAGTGTCTCAGGTAGACAAAACAGCAATAATCCTCACATGCAATAACAGACATGTACTGATGCACCTGCAAAATTGTGCAGAATAGGAGGTTGTACAAAGTCGGCGAGGAAAGGCCTTCATTCCCACAGTACACCTGGTTTATTTATTTAATCTATTTATTATCCGTAGCATTCATATCCATTTCTCTTACTGACCACCACATTTTTCGTCTTTAGCACTAAGCAATTTCTAATTATTTCTGGGGTGTTTTATTTTTTACTTTATTTTGACTTACTCCATTTTATATTGTTCTTTGTGTATCTGTGTCTATCAAAAACACAAAAGTTTTCTGATTCAGATTAGGTTTCTGAATTGAAGATTCAGGTCAAAGCTGAGAAAACCTAATCATTGCAGCCTGAGTTGAGGACATTTGACCTTAGCTGGTAGTCAAAGTTATGAAATATGAACAAAAACACAACTTCCTGAGAAGAAGATGGACTTTGCTAAGCCTTTAAAAGTATTGTTGATACACCACAGAAATACCACAAATACATTTCACTGCTGACCTTTTTTACGAATTATTATGAGAATTACGCACAAAAATGTCACATTACTGAGGGGTTTTCCCTGAAGAACTGTGGTCATAGAGGTAATGAGCTTATTCGGGAGGCTATCCACTCTTTAAAAGGTCTGCAGCTCTCACCAACTTTACCTGACAGGGACTCTTCATATATGTCTGTATTTTTCACGTTCCTGGTCACTCTGACCTGATCTCCACCATCATCAGGAATGCTCAGAAGAGGCTTTTCATCATGCAGTAGGAAGCTCAGCTGGCATGCCACACTAAAATTCAACAATCCATTACTTTATTTTGTGAATTGTTCTTGTACTCACTGCCATCTGACAGCAGAGCAGCTAAATATCTCCTCATCAGTAAGACAATGTTCACCTTGAATGCTGGTGTCACTCATTTGATTTGAATCATTCTACAGAATGATTATGTTTGTTGTACAACAGCACAAGCTGTGGTTGCTATGGTAGTTATGAATAAATATGGGGGGACAATAAACTCCATAAAGATGGTTTATAATGGTGTGTAACAAAAACAACAGCTTGGCCTTGTAGTTTGCTGGCGTTGCCAGCAAAGGTGCCTCAGTAGTTGTGCAAAATATAAAGATTTGTTTTACATCGTCAAACAGTGAGTCTTAATTGTGCTCTTGAGTGTCCTGCACGTCATTTGTTTCGTCAGTTGATGCACCAGCTGTTGATTACAAATCGACTGCTATATGTAAAAAAACAGTGACTCCTGTTTTTGCTGCTTAGTTTCCATGTAGAGTTGAACGTTTTGTTTATATACCATATGAAACTATTATTAAAAAAATACTACAAATGTTTGTTTTTCTATTATTTGGGTCCCTTAATTTGAAGGTGCTGTGATTTTAAGCAGTGTATCAATGACAAACAGTGATGTCATTCATGCCAAATGATTTACTGTTTTTACTTCATCCAGAGATTTTGGTAGTTCTAAGAGCATTTATTTTCCTGACAGTGCCTTGTCTTTTAGCATCTGGGAGTTGCCTGCTCCATCTGTTCTGCTGATAATTGTCCTATTGTCCACATACACACACACACACACACACACAGACAACACAAAAGAGATAAGCTCCTCATTTTTGCTCAGTGGACACTTGGCACACTGATGATAATGCAACAAACGGACAAATAGACTAGAGAAAAAGAGAGCGAGAGAGAGGATTATGAAGACAAACATAGTGAGGCATGCATTCCCCAGCTTGCAAAATTCTCTTTCAAAATCAAAATGTAAAGATTTATAAACAGTAATCACACTGGCTGGAAGATTTCTTTCTGTTTTTCTTTATTTCTTTCTTACGTTTCAAACCTTTTCACATGTTCGTGCCTCTTTACTATCTAGTGAAGATTTAGTAACTGCAATCCCTTCAGTCCACTGGATTTTTCTTTCTTGCTTTATTCTTTATACTATTTAAAATCTTTAATATACAGTCCCTTTCAAAAAAGGAAAATCTCCCAAATGGCAACCTCAGAGCACAATGCAGAATCATTTTCAACTTTTAATGTGAGTTTGTCCTTTATTTAAGTCATTATGGGCAATTTCTGGTGTACCATTCATCACAAAATGCCCACATAATGTGAAGGTAATCTGCCTCATTCAAAGGTTTGACCTTTTTCAGTTTTTCTCTTTTGTTTCCATGAATTTTCCATGAGTTATCACTGTACCAGAATAAAACCTCTTTCTTAAATAAGAAAAAAAATGTTGAATGTCTTATAAGTCAATGGCAACAATATTTATAATATATAACAGTGTTATTTTTGAGCATTTCTTTTGGTTCTCATGATCATAGTGAAGAGGAGGTACAAGGTTTTGTTGCAGCCGTGATATTGGTTGACAACTATAGATACCCAGTTTGACTCTTAACCTGCGTGTCAGACAGGTCAGCTTACTAGAATATTTCGCAGGTGTGGACAGGACCAGGTTTTAAATCTACATACACAAGTTAGGTCTGATCAAGTTTGGGTCGTTGACTCTAATATTTTTGTGGGTCAGACAGGGTGGGATGGCTCTCACACGGCACTTTTCCGTAGGTCTACAGGAACTCTAAATCGTACTGCGATGGCACAGAAGTTATATCATATTCAGCACGATTGTAATGTAAAACCATAGAGATGATTGTTTATTCCTAAGCACTGTACAACAAGGAGGCTTCGGGCAAAGTTTTTCTGTCAGAGCTGCTTTGTTATTGTGGTCTTTTATTTTTATAGTCTTGCACGTTTAGACTTTTTCTCAGCATTCTTCAGCTGTGTGGTGAGAACCTAACCCAGCTAACTTGTCAGTGATGTCCTGAGACGCCCTAATTTCTCACACCATTAAAAGCTCCCACTGAAATTTATCTTCAGCCCAAAATAGTAGTGCTTGTACACTGTCAAATTGTCTAATTCCCAGTTGTTAGTTTGTATTCTATTATCTGTTGTTGGTTTTTTTGTGTGGACAGTAAAAAAAAAAAAAAAAAAAAAGAAAAAGGCAAAATCAATGGCTTCTTTCCAAGTCTGTCTGCTGTCGTGACGAGATTTCAGCCAATCAAAAAACAGAGATGCATTCACCTTGGCTGTGGCCTGCTTTTGGTCCTCTTGCCGAGCTGCTCGGGTATGGCTCGGGTAATGAGCTCCTGCAGGACTCGCGGATATTTACAATTAGCTTTCATTTGCATATTCCTGTCTTTAGAAATATCATTAGGCCATTTAGTGAGAGAAGAACTAACAAGCAATGTGTGCAGTAGTGTCCTCTATCTGTCTCTCTCTCCCTCCCTCTCTGCCAATCTGTCTCTCTATCCCTCACTCTCTCTTTGACTGTGTCTCTCTCTCTCTCTCTGTCTTTCTCTCCCTCCCTCTCCCTCCCTCTCTGTCTAACTGTCTCTTGCTCTGTCATTCTCTCTCTCTGACTATGTCTCTCTCTCTCTCTGTCTCTCTCACCCTCACTCTCTCTCCCTCTCTGTCTAACTGTCTCTTGCTCCCTCATTCTCTCTCTCTGACTATGTGTGTGTCTCTCTCTCTGTCTCTCTCTCCCTCACTCTCTCTCCCTCTCTAACTGTCTCGTGCTCCCTCATTCACTCTCTCTGACTATGTGTCTCTCTCTCTCTTTCTCTCTCTCCCTCACTCTCTCTCCCTCTCTGTCTAACTGTCTCTTTCTCCATCATTCTCTCTCTCTCTCTCTCTGTGTTTGTCTCTCTGTCTTTCTCTCCCTCACTCTCTCTCGCTCTGTCTAAATGTCTCTTGCTCCCTCATTCTCTCTCTCTCTCGACTGTTTGTTTTTCTCTCCCTCACTCTCTCTCACTCTCTGCCAGTCTCTTTGTCTCTATGTCTGTCTCTTTCTCATCTCTCTCTCTCCTTCATTCTCTTCTTCATTCTCTCCCTCATTCTCACTTTCTCTTTGTCTCTCTCTCCCTCTCTCTCCCTAACTTCACAAACACCTCTCTCTCTCTACCTTTCCTTCTCTCTGCAACTATATGTCACTAACCCCTCAGAACACACAGCTTTGCCACTGTGCCAGACAACTTGAAAGGGTGCTCTAACAGACCAATTAATCACCAGAGAGAGAGAGAGACGAGAAAGAAAGAGAGAGAGAATCTACGTGTCTGCTTCTGGTACAGACTGAGGAATGACACTATAATGAGAAGACAGAGACACTACACACACACACAGACTCTCTAAACATTTTCAGGACCCACAGTGAGAGACGGATGTAAAGAGGTACAGATGGAGACAGTAATTTAAAGCTCTGCCCTCTCGGCCTTCAGGAAGTGACAGACACTAACAGGAAAATAAAACTTCAGTTACACAACCCACATGCACCATACAACCGTCTAAGCTGTGTCTGGGTGGAAAGGAGATTACTATGAAACTACCACCTCTAACAAATGAGAGTCTGAAAAAATATTAGACACAATTCTTTTCTGACAAAAAATATACACACCAGATGGTTTTTGGGAATTTCTCACATAACCAAAGAACCAGGGACAAACAGGCAACCCTCTCTGGAGAGCCACTCCAGAGTTTCACACAAACCCTTAATTAGAAGATTAAGATCACCTGAGGTTTAAGCCAAGGAGTATATATATAGACCCAAGGGACAATCCTTCTGTGTGAAGTGTACTAGCCCTTCCTAGTTACTGATCAGTTCTCATTCAATTATCCTGTGTTCCTCTGTTGTATTTTCTTTTGACTCTGTTCTGGATTTTGGATTTCTCTTTTGCTTTGCAGACTTTTTCTTGGTTCCTTGTGATTGGATTTACTGGAGTTTGGGCTTATTGCTACGATTTCGATATTGCTTCTTGCCGTTGCAAACTTTGGTATTCATTAAACATCTATTCCTTGTACTCTGTGCTTGGGTTCATATCTGTGAATGTTACAGTGGAACGGCCTGAAAAGGTCAGTTCATGTGAGGAAAACCAGCAGCATCCCAGAAGTCGATGCACAGGACTGATCTCCTTTGGTTACACTTGTGATCAGCTTTTAGGAAGGAGGGAGGGAGCATCATCACCCACGAAGGAGACGATACAGACCTTCAGTAATCATGGGAAATGTAAGATCTCTTGCTAACAAGATGGACGAGCTAATACCTCTAACCCGGTTCTAGATGGAGTTCCGGCAGTATAGCATCATGCAAACGAAGACCTGGCTAACGCCGCTAACTCCGAACACAAGCGTGGTCTAGCCGGGATTCCATCTGCTGCAGGTGGACAGGACAAGGGTAAGAGAAAAGGAGGGGGACTGGCAGTCTTTGTGAATTGTACCTGTATATGTGTGTGTGTGTGTGTGTGTGTGTGTGTGTATCTACACCTCTGTTCCACCTCAGACACCTCAGTTACTTTACACCTCCTCCACACACCAGGCTCACTGCTCCCCACCCCAACCACAGCATCCAGTACACATCCAACACACGGCTCCAGCCTGGCTCTTTCAACCATCCAGGTTAGGAAGGAACTGAGGAGGATCAAAGCCAGGAAGTCAGCGGGTCCAGATGGCATCAGCTCAAGGGTTGTCAGGTACTGCGCAGTTCAACTGTGTGAGATGATGGAGCTTATCTTTAACCTGAGCCTGAAGCTGGGGACAGTACCACAGCTCTGAAAAACCGCTTGTGTGGTACCAGTGCCAAAGACCCCACATCCCAAGGACCTCAACAGCTACAGGCCGGTGGCTCTGACATCCCACCTGATGAAGACCCTGGAGCGGCTGG